>JBBDHG010000077.1:70000-87500 GCA_037951165.1 Lophius americanus | reverse complement strand
TTTTGGGGAGAAGAGCAGTGAAAGAAAAGGTTACAAAAACAAGTACACATTGTTGTAAATAAGAAAACTTTACAATCATGCAGGAAATTTCACTATTCTGTATATCTGACCCTTTTCTATACTCTATACTTTCATCTTATCAACATATTAACGCCTCCTATTTTACACAAAGCAGTTCACTCAAATTGTCTGCTCAGACCCTTAAAGTCTCAATTTTCATTAAGACGGTTATGGTTTCAGACATTCTGCTAGATGGTTGGTCAGTGAGTTTAAGCAAAAACGGATTTCCCCTCAACTTAATAGAAGGGTAAGGCCAGGATTAAACAAACATATTTTTCTCAGATTCAGATCAACAGATTGGGTCCAGGATTCATTCCCCACTGTCCGAAATTGGATTTTTACTTTTGCACAGACAACTGAACTGATTACAAAGAAACTTGTTGCAGGAAGCTTTTTGTTGAATTAGACATGTAGGATTGGCCAGCACTGGCAAATGTATACGCTCTGCAGAGTGACATTTTAGTTTAGACATGGATATGGTGAGGTTCTTCCGCCTTGCATACAATTTGCTTGCTTGCTTACAGTAATGAAGCCCAAAAGGCATTTTGTTCTTAGAGCACTGTTAAGGAGATGTCTATAAAACTGCCTACCTGGACACCTCAAACTGCAAACAAGGACAGTTTTTTGTTTTTTTTCTAGGATGAATTTTTGATTCAAATTTTTGTAATTCTTTGACATCATATCAATGTTAAATCTAGATAGATAGATGGACCTTTATTAATCCCCACAGGGGAAATTCAAGGACTGTTTGGACACTCAGGGGCAGGGCTATTGGTAGAAGAACTTCTACTCATATCAAGTTGTCCACCTTAGAAGTAAACCCAGAAACTAGGAAATTTGCTGGCATTTACATCAATCAATCAATCTTTATTTATAAAGCCAATTCACAACAACCGTTGTCTAACGGTGCTTTCCAGAAAGAGCAGGTCTTGACCAAACTCTATATATAATTATCAACAGAGACCAACAAATTCCTCCGTGAGCAAGCACTTGGCGACAATGGCGAGAAAAAACGGCCTTTTTATCGGGCAGAAACCTCGAGCAGATCCAAGACTCAGGGTGGACGGCCTACTGCCATGAACGGTAGGGTTTGAAAGAAAATAGACAAAGAGAGGGACACCGATAGAGAGAGATAGAGAGAGACACGGGTGAGGAAAGATAGAGACGGGGGGGAAAGCAGCAAAGGTATAAGCTATAATCCACTTTCTTCAACCTCTCCATGGGCGGGCAGCGGCAGCAGCAGGGATCCCAGGTTGATAATAACATTAATATTAATGTAACATTTAGTGATAGCTTATGGGGAAATACTATGCAAAAATAATAATAATAATAATAACAATAATAATCATCATCACGAGCATCTTGTGATCAGTGAGAATCGAGCAGGTTCACAGCAGCAGAACCGGTCACCAACCATGTGACCTTACAGGGTGAGAAAACACAAAGGCTCCAGGGAAAAAGTAGAGATAGTGACATGAATTAATCCATTAATATGCATTAATCCATTTAAGATGCATTAATCCATTTAACATGTATTAATCCAGGAACATGCATTAATCCAGTAACATGCAATAATCCAGTAACATGCATTAAAGTGAGAGGGATTTTGAAGAGGGACAATGAGAAAGGAAGAGAGACAAAGCTCAGTGCATCATGGGAGATCCCCTAGCAGTCTAAACGTATAGCAGTTCAGCTAAGAGTTAGCTTATGCCAGCCTTAATTATAAACTTTATCAAAAAGGAAAGTCTTAAGCCTACTTTTAAATGTAGAGAGGTTTTCTGCCCCCCGAACAGAGATTTGGAGATGGTTCCACAAGAGAAAAGCCTGATTGCTGGATGCTCTGGCTCCCATTCTACTTCTGGACACTATAGGTACAATAAGTAACCCTGCATGCTGGGAGCGTTCTGGTTGTACAATATGGAACTATGAGCTCCTTCAGATACGTTGGTGCCTGACCGTTAAGGGCTTTGTAAGTGAGCAGAAAGATTTTGAATTCGATTCAAGATTTTACCGGGAGCCAACGAAGGGAAGCTAATACAGGAGAGATATGTTCTCTTAACCTGGTTTTGGTCAGCCCACGTGCAGGAGCGTTATGGATCAGCTGGAGGGGCTTCAGAGACTTATTGGGACTACCTGCTAGTACGGCATTACAGTAATCCAGCCTTGAATTAACAAATGCATTACCTAACTTTTCTGCATCTTTTTGTGACAGAATGTGCCGTATTTTAGAAATATTACGCAGATGAAAAAAGGAGTCCGAGAAATCTGTTTTATGTGGGAGTCAAAGGAAATATCCTGATCAACGATAACTCCCAGGTTCTTCACAGTGTTGCTGGAGGCCAAGGTCATACCATCCAGATATATAGATATATCATCAGATAAATTGTTTCTAAGGTGTTTGGGTCCCAGCACAATAACTTCAGTTTTATTTGAATTTTGATAAAAAGTTGCAGGTCATCCAAGTCTTAATGTCTTTGAGACACGCCTCTAAATTGGATAAGTGATTAGATTGACCTGCTTTCACTGATAAGTACAATTATGTGTCATCTGCATAACAGTGAAAGTTTATAAAGAGTTTATAAAGTTTATGGAGTGTTTCCTGATAATGTTGCCTATAGGTAGCAAATATAATGTGAATAATATTGGCCCAAGCACAGATCCCTGAGGAACTCCGTGGGTAACTTGCTATGCATGGAGGATTCATTGTTAACAGATACAAACTGAGATTTGCCACATAAATTTGACTTCAACCAATTTAATGCAGTGTCTTTGATGCCAATTAGGTTTTCAAGTCCTTGTATTAGAACTTGGTGGTCAATAGTATCAAATGCAGCAATAAGATCCAACAAGACCAGAACAGAGGTCAGTCCCTCATCAGATGCCATTAAAGTGCCATTTGAAACCTTGACCAGTGTTGTTTCTGTACTATGGTGAGCTCTAAAACCTGAATTTAAAGATAGATTGATGATTTCTACTAGAGAGTTGCTGACTAAGGGTAAACTTTCTTTAAGTAAACTAGTTGGGATTGGGTCTCGGAGACAGGTTGTTGTTTTGGATAAGATCTGCTCCAGTTCTAACTGTAATTTAAAAGCACATAGTCCTGGGGTGTAAACTTGAGCCAATTGTAGGCTTATGGATCTAGTCCTTAATACTTATAATTTTGTCATTAAAAAAACTCATAAAGTCATTGCTACTAAGGGTTCTAGGAATACAGGGCTCAATAGAACTCTGACTGTCAGTCAGCCTGGCTTTGTGGTTTCGAGTAAGGTTTTTAAACCATGGAGCTGCTCTCCTCTGTTTCACACTCTTCTTTTTTAGGGGGCGATAGAGTCCACAGTTAATGTCAGTGAGCTTGCAGCCCTATCGACAAAATAATCAATTTTCCCAGGACTAACGTTAGATTCAGATTCTTTTAGTTGAGACATGCAGCTGAACTCAGGGCTGATAGAACAGATTCTTTAAATTTTGTTAAAGCTTCTTCAGATATATTTCTACCGTAGGAAGATTGTCCTATTGGCGAGTGATTTAACATTGAAATTCCAAAGATATCAAACAGTGGTCTGATAGCAGTGCATTCTGTAGATGAACTACTAGTTTTTCAATATCAATACCGTAAGTCAGGACTAAACAGGCATCAGTTTTTGTACATCAGATGTACAAAACTCATAGGACTGAATACACTGAAAAGTTTTTATAAGGCATCAAGTTCTGTTATTCTTTTAAGCATGAGAGAGAATACAGAGAGATTCAAAGTTGATTATATATTTGCATATAATTCCATACAGTTATTGGCAGTTGGTGTCATACCATTTGACCAAAATATGTGTTTAAGCTAAATTTAGAAAAACTCCAGACTCACGCTGACAAACGCAGTTGATGGCTTTTAATAGTTAAGTAAGATTTGCATCACTGGTATATGTGTGCTTTGATTGAAAAAAACAATTTGAATTGTAGTCCATAGTCCAGTTGTGTTGCACAATTTGGGAGAGTGTAGAAAATGTCTTATTTAGATGTATATATAAAACAATAGAATATATTTTTTGATAGATAGATGCGTTATGGGAAAATGAACGTTATGGGAAAATGAAGGAACCAGTTTTTTGGTTTAAGAATTAAGTTCCTGGTTCTACCCCTTTTGAAACATAAGTTTCAAAAGTTTTTAACCTTTTAGAAAAGGTTATAATTTTTCGTGGGGATTAAGAGGTCTTTATATTAGAGCTGATTTCTGAGTTTTCTCCTCAAGCCTCTCAACTAGTTTACGTGTAATATTTTAAGTGTGGAGTACTCCTTTAAATAAGTAATGGTAATCCCATCTTGCTGATAATGTCATGTTTTATTACACATGATATTTTAGTTGCACAATTTTATGAGCCCCAGAATTTAAATCACTGTACTTAGTCTTCCAAAAAAGTGTAGCATAATCAGATAAAACACACGCTTGGATCAATAGAACCTAAAATGAAAGAAATTAACCCCAAATCACACCAGCCTACGGAAACATATTCAATGCAGGGACTAATTAGATCTATAACTGCACAGACTGCTGAATACATTAAAGTACAGATGCAGTTTTGTCTATTTTTGGTGCTGATAGAAAAAAAGGGAGTGAACACTAATTAATTCAATGTAGGATTCGCTGTAAGTCTTTCGAACAAATCTGGCTACATGTTTTATCCACTAGATTACATTTGCAAACAAGATACCTGCGCCATGGGAGACATATAATCACAACTGCATTTGTCTGTTTGTTTATCTGTGTGTTTGTTTGTTAGAAGTATTAAGGAAAAATTACAGTATGAATTTGCATGAAATTTGGGTTTTGACTTATCCTAAATAAGAATTTGGTGGGTTACGTGTTTCGCAGCATTTAAAATAAAATTGAAAAATCATTTGAAGTAGTGACATCACAATATGGCTAAAGTTGCCTTTTGTCCTTTGATTCTTTCAAGGTTTTTTTGCAGGTGGAGCTTGGGGCTCGGTGGGCTGAACATAGATGCTGTATTTGAAGACTTAGCACACGAGTGGCTACAGAGTATTTGAATGATACTCAGAGAGTTTGTTGGATTTGTTGGTAGATTTAAAGGCTGGTAATAACTCAGATATTATTGGAAGAATCTGCATGCAGATTCTGCCATGGTAAATGTTTGCATTATTTGATTGCTTTTTTTGGTGGCAGAAAAGGAGTAAACGCACTAGAAAGAAGAAAACACACAAATACCTAAAGCACAAGGAAATAAATAAAACATCTTAATCAACGTGACAACACAGGAATTCTACAACAGCCTAAAAACAACACATTAAGAGAAACAATCTGCAAAAACAGCAGTGCAATGGAAATGTTTACACAGGACATTTAAAAGTGATGCATCCCTGGACGCACTTTATTAGTACCGCCTTTCGTGAATAAAACAAATATAATGCACAAACATTTCATGATATTTTTATTTGCCATGTTAACTTCGCTCAACTTCCGGGTTGTACGGTCATGTGACTCAGAATATAACATTGAAAAACTACAAATAAACTTAATGATGACCTTAACATGCACAATACCCAAAGCCACAGTAAAGAAGATGTATTACACTTGCTTCAGAAAATTCATAACCAGCTATTTTGTTTAACTTTGGTTGCTATGTATACCCAAAGCTAAAAAAAAATTGTTTTAATAATAAAAATGATTAATAATGTATTCTTTATTAATCACATTTAGTCAAACACAGTACAACATACTGAAATTATTTCTCTGCATTCGACCCATCACTGGGTGAGCATTTTGAGGCCCCTTAAAAGCGCCCGAGGAGAGTATTGAGTTAAGGATCTTGCTCCGGATACCATCTGATCGATCCGATTGGAGGACAACCGCTCTACACACAATATCTGAGGTTCTGATCATTGTGAACATATTGCAATGGCAACAACTATACAATTCAAATAAGCGCAATGGTCGTTAAGAAATTTCTTAAGCAAGAATAATATACAGTGTTTACTGTAGCTTTGGGTAATGTACATGTTAGGGACATTATCAAGTTTATTTTCTTGTTTGCACGATGTTCAATAGTCATGCCAAGTCACTTGACCACAGGACCCAGAAGTTAAGTGAATCTTGCACAGCTAATCAAAGTATCCCGAAATGTTTGTGTATTATATCTGTTTTATTCACTTAATGAAGCATTATAAAAGCATGTCTGGGGATGCATAACTTTTGAGTTTCCTTCATAAACGTTCACGTTGGGTATTCATTTTATACAGATCGTTTTTCTTAATGTGTTGTGGCTTTTGTAGCGTTCCTGTGTGTCAAATTGAAGTTTTCTTAATTTTCGTGTGTTTTATGTATTTGTTTGTATTTTCTTAAGTTGCAGTGCGTTTTTTCCTGTTGGCCACTCTAGCTTTTTTATTTTTTTATTTTTTTATTTTAAATGCTGCGAAACCAATAACATCAAAAAACTTAAATCACCACTACCACCCTCTGAATAAAATTCCATTCAAATCCGTCCTTCAGGTTTTCTATTATACTCCTCACACACAGACAAACAAACAGACAAACACACAGGAGTGAAAATATAACCTCTTCGACTGAAAAACCAAGGAGAGATACAAGTTATTAAAAAGGTTTCCAATTTCTTGTTAAGCAAAGACAACCTGGGCCCCTTCACAGTCTATGATAAAAACCAACTTAACTAAGAGCTCAGACAGGACTATTAGATGACTTGTTGGTATTTTTACTGTTGAGCAAACTGACTAATATCTGTGCTTTATGTAGAGATGAGGAAATCTTTACTGTCAAGGCATTTAAATTCTGAGGATAGAGATTGATATCCAACGCACATATGGAAAGAAAAGCCTCAGGTGCTTATCACCAACAGATCAGCGAGATGATTTTTTCTCTATGAGCATCAACTCACTCCAAACTGCCTGCAGACTCAGTGTGCCAAATGGAAGGGAGCCAACATTTTGTTAAGCAAATTACAATTGGGCTAATCCCTTGGAAGGCTGGCGGACATGAGAGCAGCATAAGCTAGTTACAGTATTTATTAACAGTATCAGGGTTTATCTGAGGTTAGCAATGTGAACTTGGTGGATCTACTCGGGCTCCTCTGAGAAAATCTTTTTAGGATAAAAAATGCAATATTACATATTTTTGGACAATAATAAATATATCTGCTTAGATAAAACTTAGGCAGATATTAAACTAGGCCAATGCTGTTACCCTAAAAAGTCCCCAATTCACTGCCATGTACAAGTAACCCCGCTTTTTGAACTGTATTCATATGAACTGTTCAGAACTTCCAAAAAATTGTGTTTTCTTAAAGAAGTACACCTAAAAGCAAGTTCATTTTATGGATACTTTTCAAACTTTATACTCCCATTATGGGGGGTACTAAGGTCTATATGGGGCCCATAGACCTTAGTATGAGGAAGAGCTGGATTGATTTTGGGAAAGGTGGGTTGTATATGTCTGACACTAGGGGTAGCATTACCTCCAAAAGTTTTTAGGGCATAATTTCTCAACTATTCATACAATTTAGTACACATTTGATGCATATAAATTACCTTGAGGTGATTTATATTTTTATATAATTATTAAGGCATATTCCAATAAAATAGTTCATATTTCACATATTTTAAAGCATTTTCACAATATTTCACATTTTTCATATATTTCATATATTTTCTTTTACTAAAAATACTATGGAAATAACTTCACATTAAATCTAATTAGAGGAGTTCGGTCAGGGGGGATTGCTTGAACATTTAAGGGGATCTACATGTAGGGTCCTTGAAAAAATTTACATAAATTCCCAGATCACCCGTATATCTGGATCGACTACCAAATGTAAAGGGTTTGTCCAATGTACACTCAAGAAAAAGAAAAAATGCCAGGTTGTTAGATTAACTTGAATTAAATTCGAATGCCCATTTTTGCAAGAATAAACATCACTTACATTAATTTCAATAACTTTACCTTCATAGAATTCAATCAAGATTATATGAACTGAAGGAGTCGAGTTCCCCTTTTTGTTTGTCTTGTATATGCAAGCCAAATTGTTACTGTTCACATTGTTTGAACTCATTGGCGGATTTAGCTCCTCCACCACCTCCTCTAAGATACAACAGTATCCTAGGTTAAGTAAAAAATTATGCAGATTTCTCCAATAATGTCTGAGTTATTGCCAGCCTCTTACCCTACCGACAACTCCAACAAACAGTGCGACTTTCTCTCAAAAACTCTGTAGCCGATCTTTTCCTGCACATTCCACTTCAGCGTCTCTATTCAGCCCACTGAGCCCCAAGCTCAACCCAAAAAGGAACTTCAAAAGAATCAAAGGAACTCTTGAAACTGAGCCCCCAGCATCATCAAAGGAAACAAAGGAACATAGGCACAAAACGCCATATTATAATGTCACTACTGCAAATGGCTTATGACCTCCACCAAGTAGTTTGTTTTAAACCCTGTTTATTTGTTTGTTCGCGAGCAAAATTATGGAAGAACAAGAGGATTTGCATGTAATTTTACCCAGGTGTAGGTTTTAGCAGAGGTGATTAAATTTCGGTTAGGTTACAGGTTTGGCAGCATTTAAAATAAAATAAAGTAAAATAATACATCCACGGTACAAGCTAAAACCACCCAGGTTACTCAACAGGTATTTTTATTATTTATTTAATTAAATCATAAAAATTATTTCCACATAGTTAAATATGTTTCTATCTGCATTAAGCAATTTTATTCAAAAAACTTTTTATTTAAATAAACATTGAGTATGTTAATGTCACTATGGCTAAATCGGTTGGACTAACCATAAAAAGTAAAGTTGAACCTGATACAACTAACTTGTATCAACCCAAATGGATATTATGGTTTTCACGATTTTAATGTTCAATCAAAGACATTAATCAAAATCGGATAGGTAGTTAATGTAGATGGACAAGTTGGGAGTCCCCGATCTTAAATGTTGAATTAACATAAATTCTTGAACCCATTCCTTCATCTGGATTCACTCCAACATTTACTTGATTCTTTACTATCACACCAGGTTTCAGGAAAAATCCCTAAGGTATTTTTGTTTAATCTTGCTAATAGATCTGATGAAGCTGTGAAATCATTGCCCCCACTGCAGAGATGAGAACTTCTACTCACCAGGCCTTTGCAATTGCTGAGTGCCACTCTGGTTGTGCTGAGCTGATTTTGCAAGAATCCAACATAGTGACAGTTATCGATCATGTTATGACGCCACTCCAGCCCCTGTTTGCCCCAATACTCCACTGTAAAATGTTTTGACACCAGGTGGGGGTTGAGTGTCAGGTTTAAGTGAAAGTGTTTTCCGTAAGCTGACAGTCTGTAGAACAGCCGGGACTCTGGGAGGTCCAACACAGGAAGCTGTCCCATTATGGAATCCCCCGCCCTGCGTCTCCTTTTACCTGGCCGGTGGTGTTTCACAGTATAGCTGAGGAACTCTCCGTTCTCATACACCCGCACCGGGACAGTCAGCTGGTAGTGCTGCAGGTAGGACAGGAACTCCTCTTTGACAGGAGAAATAAGAGAAAAAAGAAAAGGGAGAATGAGCATACTATTGGCTACAACACAAAATCTCCCTGTCCACCTGTCATACCTTGCGAGTTGTGTGAAAGTCTGTTGATGCTTTGAATCTCAGAAGCAACCATCACCACCAGGCTCAGTGTCCACGTCAGCGTCTTCCACAAAATTTCCATAATTCAGGGAAAGCTTGGACATGGGGTGATTGGTAGAGGGTCCTATGAGTGCGTTAAAAGCATATGACCAGTCCGATGCCACACCATAACGAGTCCATGGTTTTTCTCCTTTACTTAAATGTTCTTGTGGTGCTCGGAGGCTTATCAAGGTCTCAGACTTCTCCTGAAGGCGAGCACTTCCACATCTCATTGGCCTCTAAATTAATGTCTGCAGCTCTGAGAAAACACCGTAATCCATCAGACACAGTAACTCTCAGGTGTAACTCCAAACCGGAAACTCTATAACGGAAACTTCTATTGTCCGATCCATCTGCATTCCTGTGAGGAAGATCAGTCAGAGGTCTAAGAACCTTTTATCTCTTACAATTAACCTTTAAATGAATAATTGATGAACTGATTCAGCTGGAAAAGTTCTAATAATCCATGTATTTGGCAAAAAGGCTCCCATTAAGTTTCCAGATTGACAAATGTGACATTAGCTTAAATGTTTCTTTTAAAAATTGCATCATTGCAGTTGGTTGTCGGCATTGGACCAAAACGATTAAATATTTTGCCACCAAGAGCTTTGAATGGTACTTTCCCAAATTTATGACAAAACCAAATGATTAATCAGCGATTGAAAAAATTATATTTCTGTCTACAGAATAGCACAAAGCAGTATAAAAGTCCAACATTTTAAAAATATTCCTGTCAAAAGTCCAAAGATAATCAGTTTAAAATGAACCCTAAATGGATTGAGATCTGACATACCCTCAAAAAAGTGAACGTTGGAAGTTGTTGAATTATATTAAGGCACCTTTACCTCTATTTGTGTTTGCTGTTAAACTCTGGTCCAACTTTTGCAGGTATAACCAAAAGTGAATATTTAATTATAGCCACAAAAGCTGTTTGTTTAGGCCCAATGTAACAGTACTGAGTGATATGCAAAACCAAAATGGAACATTAAGCATGTCCTAAATTAGTTCCTGTGGTACAGAAGTTGGATTGTACAGAAGCTGCTTACACAATGAACATAGATATAAGTGACCGTGATGGTCACTTCTCAGTCCTATTCTGATAAGTTTGGCATCACAAATTATCAAATTTGAAGTTTATCTCTCAAATTTTGACTTTTATGCTTGAGTAAAGGATCACGTTCAAAGGATTGCTGGTCTGTCAGTGGCTTCTGTGGGTAGAAGTCATTATGATGACAACTCTTTATGTTGCCATTTATAAACCCAGCTAAGCTGATCAGTTGAGATGATAAAAATATTTTATTCCTTTTCTTTAAAATTAACTTAGAATGTTAACTTATCATAAGAAATGCTTAATTTATCATTTCTTTTAAAAACGTTTACTGACGAATTTGACGCGCAGCGAGAGCAAACCGATAAATAAACGTCAGCAAATCCCAGTGATAGACAAATGATGTCTCCTCAGAGTGGCCCCAAATTGGGATGACAGTCTCTGCATTTGAGGGTTCTGTGTGTGTTTCTTTAGTTCCAGCTCTGCAGACAGAGAGCGCTACTTATTTGGCCGCTCTGACCCAGACAGTTGGCAGCCGGCCCGCCAGCACTACACCGGTACCTCAAACACAGAACCCCCAGGAGCGTCTGAAAAGTCAAAATAAGCCACCTGACAGGTCTTAAGTGTGGCTGAAGCTCAGGCATTGAGTCAAAGATCGTTTGAGCTTATACTTACACTTGTAAATCCAGTCTGTAAAGGTTTCCAGTGGGACACATTTTTATGCGCAAAAAACTCTAAAACCAATTGTGCATGAGAGAGGGCTACACGCTGCTTCTTTGAATCTGCTCAGATAAAACTACCAGAAAGACTGCCCAACATCGTTACCATGCTCATCCTCATTGTCAGCAACGGTCCAACTGTGCAACGGCTCAGAACAAAAGCGTTGTGCAGCTCCAAAGTTCCGCTCCTCTCCTCTTCTCATCGCCTGCTTGACTCTGCCATCCTGCAGAAACGCAGCCTGAGTCTCCCCCCAGCAGCAGGCACTGTCACCAAAAAAAGAGAAGCTATTCAGCTTTTCAAAGTCTTGGATTGCCTCCAGCAGAAGTTCTATTTCCAGCCTATCTGGGCGACTTTATAATCTAGACTGGGTTTTTGCTTGTGGCTCAGGGTGGCTTAAAAAGTGAATTGAGGTCGCAGAGGGTTTTCTGCCACCTCACACTGCATGCAAACACTAGCAAAAGTTGGCTTGGAGATACTCCTCCTCACTGCAGTGCAGAGACCGGGTATGTCCCAGTCCCGGACAGCTTCAAATTGGCAGCTTTTTCAGAGGGGGGAGGTGACGTCAGTGCAGATGTGCTTCTCTTCCATCAGCTGTGCGCATGTCTCTCATAGCTGCCCTGAAATAACACCGTAAACTTCAGCTTCATTACCTCCAAAGGAGGAGGAGAGCGTGGCTAAGAATGCATCTTTACTGGAGTAAAAGTGGATGCATGAAAGTAATCAATAACATGTAGAAATAAATCCAACCACACATGCTCTACACCCAACATGTTACCTCAATACTTAAGTGCAAATTTGAGGTACTTTCAGTGTTATACTACTGTATACTCCTGTTCGAAGTAATAGTATAAAAGTGATCATTACCAGTAAACATAAATTCAATGTATTTGTTAATTGACAAGATTTTTAAACAGAACATGTTCAGCACTAAAGACATTACTTAGTTCTGGGTGCAAAACAAGTACTGGAGTATCAGCAACAAAATAAGTGGAAAGTAACTACGCAGATTTAGTATTAAATTACTTTAACGTACTATACATGATTATTTTCATTTCCTATCATGTCAGAGAAATACTATTTACTGTGCTATATTCCTCAGTGGTGAATAGAAACAAAGTTAATTTACTCAAGTATTTTACTTGTGTACAACTTGGAAAAGCTTGCACTTAATTTGGTTAATTCTATTTTAAGCTACTCCATGCTTCTACTCCACTGCATTTGTCTGACAGCTGTAGATACTAGTTACATTTCAGATTTCAACTATTCATATCTTTCTCATCCAGTGAAAACTACATATCTCCAAATTTGATGATCTTGAGTGTTTGTGAGGAAACTAAATATATTTAGTGTTTGTTCAATGTGTTGAGATCAATTACCCCACTTTTTAACTTATATTAATTATTTATAAATTGCTCTCAAGTATCTGTAAAATGTCACAAAGAAAGACTTTTAAAGTACTCTCATAGAAAACCAATGACATAAATTGATTTCTTAACTGACAGCAGATAAAGTAGTTAGATTACCTATGCCATTAACAACTACAGTATTAATCTTATATATATATATATATATATATATATATATATATTAGTATTAATTTTTCTTTTGTTCAGTAGTCATTGAAACATGTATCAAAATTTTGAGAGTGAAAAGTGGAACAAAACATACTTCAGAAATAAACCTCATTCTACTATGAAAAATGAGTGCAAGCTTAATTCTATGAAATCAATTCTATGGTATGTCAAAAAATAAAACAATGGTTAAATTTCCATCCTAAACCAGCATATGACTTATGGTTTAAGATATGTCAAATATTTTTAATGTTACATTCTGGAATAACATCAGACAGTCAAAATAACGCAATGTAAAGCATGCTAATATTGAATGAAGTTCAATATACACACTGCATGAGAAAAATCAGATAAAATATAAATGTAAAAAAGAAAATCAAAAAATTCTCAAAGTCATATCCCCGAGGAAACCCTTTTTGAAAAAGTTATTGATAAGTTCCAAGCTATGCCACAGCCAAAACAAAGTTTACAGAAACAGAGAGACAGGAATATTGATATCCCAAACACATTATGTGTTGGGAGGGAACTTGGGGAGCTCATCCTTTGGACAATTATATTCTTTATTTAATTGTAGGTTAATGTGTTTCAGTACAATAGTATATCTCTTAATTTCTCTGATTTATCAGGTGATCCTATAGAGGATCTTGACCCTTAAATTGGAAACTATATAAAGGAATTCAAACTAGCTACAAAAGTATTCTAGCAATGACACATCAATTGTATGCTACATTGCTGCAAAAATACTTTTATATTGCTTCTTCTTGCATCAATGAGCACAATATATTACAAATGAGGGGGTCATTATGGAGGGTGCCCCCTGTCATAGTAATGCTTCGTGTTTTGTATTTTCTTATCAAATCTTGATATGCAGACTTGGTAAAGCAGCAGTGCACGAACAGTACCTGAGTAAATGCACTTAAGCATTATATTTTGAAGCATTTCAGTGTAATTCTGCACTGAAAACAGTGATTTCCCCTCCGTCTCATCGTCACCCAACAACCTCAAATATCAACAGGGAACCATATGAGAAAATATTCTGACATTTTTTTGGCACAACCTTGAATTTAACACATTGAAACTGATGTGAGATTATAAAATCAGTATTATCTTATCTTTAACCCTCTAATGCCCTCTAATGAAAGTTTTGAAATCAGTTTGGTGGAAAGGGTCTGAATGGAGGCTAATGACATGCTCTTGTAGTTTGCTGTAATTTAGCTCGGGTCTATCTTTAGCCTGTAGGATATTGAAAATTATGCCTATTCCTTGAGTTTTCAGTTACAGCTGCTCATTATGGAACTGCCTATGTCATTACAGTAAGTTGTCATCACATTCTCTCCTGCACAGCCTAAGATTTATGCTGTGAGATTGTGGAAAGCAGCGCCTCTGTGTGTCTGGAATGAGAGTAGCAAAGACTCGAAGAAATAGGAAACACTGTATTTAAGTCCTTGATGTACCTGGTTCTTTGAAATTTGCTGCAAACCTTCTCAGAAATAGTTAATCCTTTAATTCAAAGAAAGGTAAGTAAATTTACTCAGGTACTGTCCTCAAGCACAACATTTTGTACGTTTGTTTTACCATTTCTACTGAGTACACGTTGTACTCATACTTTATACTTTGAAAAATGTAATTTAGATACTTTTCAGATTATATTTCTTGACAAACTGAAGCATAAAGAGTGCCCTTTATGTTTTGGTCACTGATCCAAAAGTTTTTCAGAAAACATTTTAAGATCCAGTGTGCAAAATTTTCTCTTCTCTACATGAATTTTTCCTAAGCTGACCCGAAGCACCACCGCAGAGGAAATGTGACCAGATCGTTCTGGTGGGGTCCGTCCAATTCCACTCGGCATGTCATTGACAACCAGGAGGATTCATCATGTTGAATCGTTGCTGGACTCTCTATTTACATTTAAACCTTTCAGGAGTCTTCATGTGTATTTGACGGCGAGGCTTGGTGCTCCTTTTCTTTTTTTCTTGTTCTAAATAATAAGTAATATCCTCCATTTGTCAATACACAGTAACAACTTAAAATGTGAAATCCCTCCCCGATGTCTGAACCAGAATGGCTTACCAGCCGCTTCGGATCATAAGATTTCATTAAATGGCTGTTATTAGTCGGAATCACTACCATTGTAATACTTCAGTAGGGGCCATCTGTGTTATTCACTTGCCTAAATCATTATCTCTACCCTTCGTTAATTTGAATGTTAGGTAAACAATTTAACACTATAAACAGGAGACTAAATACACCACTGTTTTCTAAAAGTAATAATTGCCTTATTTGCAGTCCGTTTGTTGTATAGCGTAAAAGTTGGACTGCCTTCTGCAGTTTGGTTTAGTAAGAAACCAATTACATTATGCATTTCACTTTTAAAGTTATTTTACAACTACATCACTTAATTCTCTCAAGATCCTGCATGAAAAAAATCTTGTGTGCCTGTGTGTATTTCAGATCAACTGTAATGTCGTCTGTCTTTCTCCGTTTTTTCTCACTATTTTTCTTTTCATTCTTTCTTTTGTAGCATGCCAAAACAAAAGAACAGTATGCACTTTAAAAACCAACAAGATAAAGGTTGTACGGAAGACTTTCTTTTTAAGAAACACCTCTTCACATCCCTGCTCAAGTCAAGTCAGCTCACCTGTTCCTGACGCATCAACCACCCCTCTAAAAAACATAGATTTACTCAAGCAGTTGTCCAGCAGAGACTGCACACAACAAGGCAAAAACAAATGAACTCAGTGTCCGGGATTCACCGAAGAATTATACGCTGCAGTCCTCATTTTAATCCACATCACCATCCACAGATTTGCAAAAAAAACTGCAGATTATAGGTGTCTTGAATGCAGCAGCACTAGTGTTTTTAAAAAATAATTTGTGTCAAGATGATACACAGAAATTATTTGCACCTAACAGAGAAATAGAATGTAAGTACTTTGATTCATGATTTACTGTCATGTATTTACTGAAATCAGTCTGATTAATTTTGATTTATTTTAAGAGTTGGTCAAAACTAGACACAATTCTTCCTTTTGTTTTCTATTTTTCCCTTTCCTTTTTTTCTGTAAAAAACCCACTATGAGACAGCCTCCCTTGGATTTGTCCTGAATTCAGCAGTAGACCACAATACCCATGCTGTGTACACAAGAGAAATGAAAATATTTGTGAACCCAGGTTTGTTTTTGAAAATATTGTATAGTTGATATTTCTTTATGTGATGAAAAATACATTCTTTGCAGTCCATATTGTGGTTTAATGACTTCATGATGTATTAATGAATGTTTTAGTGCTTTGAAATACACTATCTACTCCCATAAAATCCCTTTAAACAATGTATAAGGTCTTTAATCTGCACTTAATTGTTTATACTAATTTCATGATTGTTTAAAAAAAAAAACCCATGAGCAACCTTTTGTCTGTCTTTTTGCCCACTTGATAGGTCATCTTTAGTGTCCAACTTTGTGGGTGTGAACCAGAACCCTGACTTTGCAACACCAGAAAAGCCCCAGACAGCGTTTTCAATAGCTATTCTGGAGCTTTTCACTATCCCTCTTTAGAGTGCCAAGTGTCTGTGGAGGAATTTTGCGAAACCTTGCGATACATTAATAATCTGACTATTGCAGAGGTAATGTAGATAATATGTATGTTTAACCTGATGTTTTAAATGTATTTTTCTGCAATATTTTCAGGTTAAACAGTCCAGCATACTCAACGACAAAAAAAGGATTGATCAAAAGGACACATTATGATTACTCACATATGTAACGGTTAAATTCAGTTAAATGTAACAGTTTGTTAGATGTTACTCTAACAAACATTAAATGTTAGTTCTTTTACATCAGTGAATCAGTGAAGTGATTGGGAACCTCCAAAACAATTGAATTACTCCACAATTTACTGTCACAAAACATGACAATTGCAACATAACATATTTCCTACCTTTTTTTTACTAATTTAATTTTAAATTACTGCTGTATATATTGTTACTGCTTGAAGTGACACTGGTTCAAACAAGAACATTATTTATTCAATTGGTAAGACAGTACAGAGAGAATTCAAGTCAATTTCGAGATTTCATTTTGATTTGGATCTTGCTTTTTGATGAATGAAATTGGTAGTTGATATTATTATCTTATTATTGCTTATACCATAAGTAGCATGCTCTACCTCCTTGTGGGAGTATCGCAGTTTCACCACCAAAGTTTAGCCAGTCTTTGTACCCCATATGATGATGGTACAACGTGCCCAGCATGTCCAAAGGTTAGTTCTAGCTATAGATGTTTGTTTAATTAACTTAGTAGTATGCATATTCAGGCTGTATGAAGCTATATGTTGCTCATTTTGCATCTTATGATCATTCTTTCCAAATTTCACATGATCCTCTCACAAGGTACTGTACTTATGAGAAGGATAATGTCAGAACCAGATATGAAATCATC
>JBBDHG010000077.1:42500-67500 GCA_037951165.1 Lophius americanus | reverse complement strand
CTGGGGGACTCCACAGGTGACGGTGTGTGTCCGGGACTTTGAACTTCCAAGGGAAACGTATTCTGTTCTGTCAGTGAAGTAGGACTGAAACCAATTTAGGGCGGTGGCAGTGAGTCCAGTGGTGTGATGTAGGAGTATTCCTGGGTCAACTGTGTCGAAGGCAGCAGACAAATCAAGGAGAATCAGGAGGGAAGGTGAACCAGCATCTGCTGCCATCCGTAGGTCATTTGTGACTCTAAGCAGAGCTGTTTCTGTGCTGTGGGCAGAGCGGAAACCAGACTGAAAGGTTTCAAAGAGTTTGTTGTATTTGAGGTGGTCCTGGAGGTGGGCAGCAACTACTTTTTCCAGAACTTTGGAGAAGAATGGGAGTTTGGAAATGCCCTGTAATTAGCAAAAAGTTCTGGATCGAGAGTAGGTTTTTTGAGGAGTGGTCTGATTATGGCGGCTTTTAGGGCAGATGGAACAAAGCCGGCCTGGAGGGGTTGATTTATAACAGCGGTGATCAGAGGACTGATGGAAGAGATGTTAGTTTTCACTAGGGCCGTAGGAAAGGGGTCGAGGGCACAGGTGGAGGATTTCATTGTCCTGATGATAACCTCAACCTCCTGCTGTGAGATTTCTGGGAAACACCTTAGAGGCTGGGAGATCTCAAACTGTGAGTAAGCAGACTGGATAGGTATAGAGGAGGAAAGAACAGAACGGATTGAGTCAATTTTTGATTTGAAGAAAGCCATGAAATTATTACAGTGCTCTTCTGTCATTTCTGTAAGTGGGAGAGTTTGTGGTTTAAGAAGATGATTGATAGTGGAAAACAGCTGCTTAGAATTTCCAGGACTGGTTTTGATGATGTTGGAGTAGAACAGTGACCAAGCCTCTCTAAGGGACTTTGAGTAGACCTTTTGGTGTTCCCGAAAGGCTAGCTTGTGGACAGTAAGACCTGAAGCCTTGTAACGCCGCTCAAGGACACGCCCAGCTGCCTTCATTTTCCGTAGCTCGCTGGTGAACCAGGGGGCTGAGCGGGAGAAGGTGACTGATCTTGTTTTTACAGGGGCGTGACGATCCAGGATGCTACTCAGGGATTTATTGTAGAAGTCTACTGAGTCATTGGCTGATACAAAGTTGGCAGAAAGAAGATGCTGGAGGTCGACTCTCATGGTTTCTGGGTTGATGTTTTTCAAATTCCTGAAGTAGATTTGACGTTTGGGCTTAGTGAGGGATGACAAAAGCGACAATTCCATGGAGACGGCCTTGTGGTCGGACACACCCAGATCGTACACAAGAAGATTGCTGAGAGGAGCAGAGTCAGTGATGACTAGATCCAGAGTGTGCCCCTTGATGTGGGTGGGGACATCGACAAGTTGCCTGAGATTAAAACAATCCAGTAGTTGGAGAAATTCGGAAGCAAAACGACATGCAGGGGAGTCGACATGAATGTTCATATCGCCAAGAACTAAAATATTGGCAGAGGTTGTGTAAAATGACGACAAAAGGTTGTACATCTCAGAGATGAAGGCTGGGTTTGGTTTGGGTGGCCGGTAGATTAGAAATATGGTCATGGAGAAAGGGGGTTTACAATTAAATGCCAGGCATTCAAAAGAAGAGATCTCTGGCAACGGCAGGGGAGACAAGTCCAAATCACTGCGGTAGATGACAGACAGACCACCACCACGACCAGTGCTGCGGGCTTTCTGGAGGTAAGAGTAACCGGCGGGACAGGTCTCATTCAGGACAGAAAAATCATTTGGTTGTTGCCAGGTTTCTGTAAGGCACATAACGTCCAGACATTTCTCCAGGATGTGGTCATGTATGAGGCATGATTTGTTTGTGAGAGATTGTGAATTAAAGAGTTTGATTTTAATACTAGATGGAGCAGGGAGTCTCTGTATTGGCCGAAGAAGACTGAAATCCACTCCACGCTTTCTAACCCGCACAGTGGATGATTTTAACAAGGAAAGTCCATTGACAGTAATGGGAAAGGCTGCAGCATTCTGATGACGTGTCTGAGACGCGATAGTGCGCACGTCAGAGCAAAAGGACGGAATGGAGTTATCTGAGCGGGAGCGGGAGTAAACAAACTTAGAACGGCAACTTCTGTGAATGTAACGGGGCCGGCGAAGGAGTCCAAGTTGTTTAATAACCGATAAGCACAACGGAGTGTTGTAGTTGTTGAATTTCATCAGTTCGGTGACGGAATAATTCATCATCATGCCGGTCATGGAGACTAGCCCGTTATTAGCCGTTAGCTTTGGACGAGACGCACAGAGGACGTTAGTAGCCGTTATTTTCATGGAAATGATGCTGAGAAAAAAAGCTATCAAACACAGAAAATTATCAACAGCGGCTATTGGGGAAAGTGTCACGGGGGCAGTGATGAACAAGACGGATAAACAAACTGATATCAACGATGAGCAAACAGAAACGGACATAAACGAGGAAACAAACAGATACAGAAGTCTCCGGGTGATGCTACACTTGCAGCAACAGGTAGGCGGACCGTCACCAGACTCGGTAGAATACTTACAAATACAAATACAGAAAAACAGATACGGATATACATCCAAAAGGTTTGCCGGTGACCAACAATAAAAGGTATACTTGTCGGTTAATAGTATTGCAGGCTGTAGAACTCTGATGGAAAAGCGGCGAACAGACAACGCCAGCGTCCTCTCCCTTCAGCGTCCAGACTGCATCAACAGTCATCATAACAAAACATGGATATTCATAGTCAAACATGGGATATTGGTGAGACTAGAGACTTGCCCGTGGGTATGAGCATATGTGGTTGTATGTGTCTGCCCTGCGAGGAACCGGTGACTTGTCCAGGGTGTACCCAGCCTCTCACCTGATGTTAGCTGGGATGGAAAAGGAGGCAGAAGTTACCCAACTTTCCCTTTTGAAGAAAAAATTAACAGGTATGCCAAACACATACACTCATTGACTGCAGATGTTAAAGGAGTTAAATCATAAGTTGAGCCTTGTTTTCTTAGAACTCATTTAATAAGGTTTAAATACTGGGAAGGTATGGTTGGCAACACCCTTACTTGGTTAACTCTATTTTGCGTTTTAGTAGTGGAAATTCTATCCTTAACAAATGACATGTTCGCACATGCAACTTTTCACTTATAAAAAGTTATGTTCATTTATGTTGCAATAAAACTTTATTTTCATATAGTGGATATATCTGAAAAACACTTTTAATATGACCATTTTATTTGTAGATCCAATACTCCAAAGTTAGCTGTTGCAGATAAGATACAGTAAAGTAAACATTATAACTTTTCAAACCTGACAAAGTATGTTCTAATGACTAGCAGCAGTATTAACATTTTTTCATGTGTCTTTTCATGTCCTCTGTTTAGGATAGAGAGTTTTATTCAAACGAAAGACAGCATCATATTACAAAAAGATGGGATCAGTCCGATGTGATTTTTGAGTCAACACTGCGAGAACTTGACCGGGACATCAGAGGTAAACTCATCCTGCAAATATTTTCAAGATAATAGTGCTACCAGATCATACCTTTTTCAGTCTGCAGTCCTTGTGTACTTACTCACTTGTTTAACAAGAGTTCCAAAGGCAGCTGGGTGTTAGTCTTCAAGTTTAAGTATTACATATCACTACATCATGTAGTTGTTTGTTCTTGATGAAAAATTTTGAATCCCGATAAATATTTGTTGAGCCTGAGATCCAGCTGTGGCAATATATAAAATATAGCTACCTGCTTGGTATCATATCAAATGGATAAAATGAGAGAATAATTTGTACAGCATTTGTTATGATTTAGTTTTTTTAATCAAAAATATATCAGCTCAGCCTTGCTGTGTGGCGCTTAAGTTATTATAACACAGGATATTTATCCTTGTTAACTGATGTGCTGCTCAGTTGGGAAGCAGTGGCAATTGTGTGTAGAGTGTAAAATACAAAGTACGGTTGGAAAATAGGGTTACAAAAAGATATATCTACTGAATTGATTAAATACCTAGTACAGCCGAACTAGTAATTGTACCGCATCTAGATGACCTTTGTTAACAAAAACATAAAAATGTTGGTTTATTCTGAGATTTTTATAGTAGAACCATGAAGCTTGAGAAAAATCAGCACCACTGTTGTTCAAATAGTCGTTAAATATAAATCAAGTGAATGCATCAAATATCTAGAACAGCCAAACTACTAATCACACTGCATTAAGATGTTCTATGTGATCAAAAAGTAAAGATGCCTCGTTTATTTTAAATATTTTAGAGCCGCGCCATGCAGCTTTCTACATGTCAGCGCCATAGTTGCGGCCTATTCAGGCGTGCAAATAGGCATCGTAAAAGAAATATCTGCACAGATAACACACATAAATTGCACATCATTTAGGATGTTTATTGAAAATAGTATATGGTTTGATTTAAACTGCCTATGTGTGTTCAAAACTGCGTTTGGGATTGGGGGTTACGTCCTTACGGGGGAAATTCGAAATGGAATGAAGCCCACCTACGGCGGAAAGCCCGAATTGGGAGAGGAACGACTCCACCTATGGTCGTGTCTAGATAGTGTATATACCCGCGAAAGTTCTTGCGTGTCGAAAAATCGTGCAAAATGTATTTGGAATAACATGTCTTTCTTAGTAGTCCAGACCATGAAATAATTATCAACTAATAATAATTTCAACAACATACTTCACTTGCAACACAGCTACTTGTATTGAAAGAATATTATATATATTATATAATATTATTATTATATTTTTGCTGCCATTAGTAGAACAACATGAACATAGTTTTACAAGGCCTTTACGTGGTTGCAGCCTGTATATGGCAGGAGGAAAGGCATTAGGGGAATTAAAACAATTCCATACAAAATTTTGATACAGAAAGCATAGTGATAATACGACGTCAGAAAATCTTCAAGTATAGTCTACAAAAGACAGAAGGCTATTCCACAGCAACATCATCTAAAATGTAATATTCATAACATACTATGGCAAAAACATGTATACATGAAAATCTCAATGACATGTTTGCCATCTTTACAGCTTACCCAGTGCTGTTACTTAGTCTGTGATGTTGGAAAAGTTAGTCTAATGGTTTTGCCATAGAAAAAGTCAGGAATTACCACCACCAAGATTCATGCTGTACATATCATGAATTCGGAGAACCATGAATGGATATATAATAATTTGATCTCAGGATAACTTAATCATTACTGTTACTAGTAACATTTAAGTTTTGTGGCTAGCAACAAATTAAGTTATCTTGAGATCAAATTACTATATTTTATGTGCCAGTGTATCCTGTTTGCAATTAGAATGGATCATAAGTCTGATAAACTGTTGCGCTGCGTATTATGCCAGTGACAAACTCAGTGAATCCACCGATGCAGAAAAACCTTCCTCATATCATGTTGCTCTAACTATATGATATATGCACACAGTCTGTTTTTGGGCCGAAGTCTCTGTGCAAATCTCAAGATCACTTACCTATTTGAAAAGAAATGCGCTCTGAGGCCTTCAATATTTCCTAACTGTTTTCTTCCATAGAAGGATGGATTTTTTTTGGAGTTCCAGTAACATTTATAGCGATGCTTTTATTCAGAAGACCTCCTCTAATATGATATAAACAACATACAAAATTGTATAGAAATTAAAATCCACATATACATTAAAATTTCCAGCAGCTGACAACGACCTTGATAACGACCCGGACTAACCTCAGCACCATGGGTCATCGGGCCTTCTGTTCTGCTGCCCCTCGTCTGTGGAATGCCCTCCCTGACCATCTCAGGGCTCCAGAGATGACTGACACATTTAAAAGAGGACTTAAAACTTTCCTTTTTAGCAGAAACTGTCACGCCTCTGTTTTCCTTTCTCCCTCTGTGTCTGTGTTGTGATTGGTCATCATGCTCACCTGTGTTTCCCCTCCAGCTGTGTCTCATTGTCTCGTTATGTCTGTGTATAAGAAGGTGAGGACCTTCCCTTCTGTGCCAGTTCGTTGCATGATGTCCTCTTGTCGTCATGCGTCCCAACCCCTCCCAGTGTATGGTAAAGTAACCTCCAGTTATTTCTGTTCCTGTTATTTCCTCGTGTCTTGTGGAAAAATAAATATATTTTGTACCAGCTCTACATGGTATGCGTTAGTGATGGGCAGATGAGGCCTCATTGGGTGTATGGCACATTTCCCAAACTGTCGACACTGTGTTGAAACTGTGTTGTTGTATCACTCAATGGCGACATCTGCTGGATTTAAAAAGTAATTGCAGGCAACTTCAATAAAGACTGGAAACAGACTGAACAAGGTTCATTCACACATTTTTATTTAGAAACATCAGCTGCGTTAACATCTTTGGGCCAAGGCGATTGCGCCGCTTACAAACCATTTCTCCTGCTTTTGAGAACACCCTTTCACAGGGCACTGATGATGACGGCGTACATAAAAATGTCATTGCAAGTTTGTACAAGGTAGGGTAATTTAGTCTTTGCGATTTCCAGTATTGTAGTGGATCCTGTGATCTTGGTGTGTTCTCCTCGGAGATATATCTTTGTACCTCGATAATGGCATCGGTGGTGACATTTGAATTGGCCTTGCTCTCCTTGACTTCCATGTCCAGCTGGTGCCACAGGTTGTCATCTGAGGAAAAAATAAAATGCATCTGTGTTACTAATTCATTGTATTCACATGGAGTGATTTGCATGAACATTAAAATACAAATGAACACAATTAAGAATCATGACATACCTGGACTGGAAGCAGATGGTTGAGTTGAAGGTCCAGCTTGGGCATCTTCCATTTGTGTCGGTACAGCGTTTCTCATTTCTGCCGCACACTCTGATTTTAGTCTTTTCACTGCATCATTGGCTTTTGACGCACTTAAGAATGCCATCGTCTTGAACCGAGGGTCCAGCAGTGTTGGTATTGTCATTACACTTAATGACTCCAGGTTGCACAGAGTTTCTAGCATATACTTTGTTAACATGTATAACACCCATTCATCAGTTTGTTTCACGTACCTTTCTGCTTGGCAGAACATATGAGGGCTCAAGGAGTTGGACCAGCTCTCGGAACCCCTTGTCTTCCACAAGGCTAAGCGGCTGACAGTCTGTTATGATCATATTCATTATATCCTCATCAATCGCCTGCTTTCTGGAAACACCAGGGCTGATCACGGGAGTATTAACTCGTTCTTCCTTCTCATGCCGGCCACGGTAATGCCTCAGCATTGTGGAAGTGCTCCGGTTACAGTAAGACAGCACCTGGGAGCAAATCCTACATTTCACCTACAATAGAAATAAAAGTTAATCCATGTAAACTAATTAAAATATTCTTCAGAAAAAAATTGAAATAACCCGACAGAAGAATGATCAATAGTGGAAATGAGAACGGAATAATAATTTACCTTATTCTCCGTGATAAGATCAAAATGATCCCACACGGGAGAAAACTTCCTCTTCCTTGGTTGATCCATAGTTTTCGATGACAAGCCAAAAACCAATGCAAAGCAAACAACACAAACTATCTCCATCCAACAAAACCCACAAACGTGTCGATACATTTTCTGTTTATAAATACAATTTGGCGCGTTCACAACCAAACGACACAGGAACTGTATCGGTCACGTGGTTTTCCTTGAAGAGATACGCTCACCGACACGGGGCTTCGCCTTGTGTGCTCGGCGCATGCGCCGAGGTTTCAGTGTCGTCAGACCCATCACTAGTATGCGTCTGCATTTGGGTCCGGGCAAAACCCCACAGAAGTGTGCATAACAGAATCTATAACTTTAATTAACATTGCTGCTTTTTGGTCAGGCTTTTATATAGTTATTTTATTTTTTATTTTTTATTGATGCTTTTATCTGCTTTTGCTTTGTAGCACTTTGAGATTTGATCCAAATGTAAAGTGCATTATAAATTAAATATATTATTATTATTATTATTATCAGACCACAGAATAACCAGCATAAGCAATATTTGTTAATCGGTAACTGCATTGCTCAACAGTAATAGCTGCCTTCATTGAACTAAAGCATTGTTCGTGATTCCTTTTTTTAAATTTTTTTTTTACATAAATATCACAAACATGCTTAATGTATTTTCGGTTGAATTCTTAACCTGGACATTGACTGGCTCTTTGCTGGCAGAAACAGCTGTGGAGGTATCTGCAAATATATATGGATAAAAACATCCAACATTTTCAAGTAACTCTACCATAAGACATGTTTGGGCTAATTTTTGTGAATGTGTATTTGTATAAACCTTTAAAATGCAGAGCAAAATTATTGACTGCTTCTGTTGTGTATAGAAAGGCAGAAGCTCCTTTGCTGCTAACTTCATGCACTTCTAAGTTGGCCTTTTGGAGATCGAACATCATAACAGCCGTTTCCATACCCACCGCCTGAAGGCTGGACACATTTTTACATGTATAGTTAGAAGTCATGACCAAAATCTTAACAGGGCTGGGAAAATGTTCTTAAATCAACATTTCAAATAAAGATGCAGAGATAAGTAGTACACAAATAGGGCTGTTGCTGCTGTCAGACTGCTTGAAATTATTTCCTGTTTGTGTGAGCCCGTGTCCCTGCCTGAAGGTACACACTGTTGCACAGTACCTGCCTGTGATGAAGCAAAGTTGATTAATCCTCAAAAAATAACGATTAATCCGTTTCTGAAAATTAATTTCAGCACTCACTATTGATTCAACTACTGTGCAGGTTGGAGTAACATACAGCTGAGGAGGCCATAGATGTTGAAATTATAGGTATCGCAGAGTCGTAGTCAAATATCAATCCCATGATAAAAGTAATTCCTAACAGCCGTTGGTACATGGGACACATGACCGGATCAAAGAAATGTTGAGAGGAAAGTACAATACTTAAAATTAAAATATCATTATCATTACTATTATTATTGATATATATATTATAATAATATTTGTTAAAAATAGTGTCATGATAAGTAAATAAAAAATAGATCATTATTGGAAGAAGCAGTAATTGAAGATAGGTCTTAATCTTTCTGGGTCTGGGTCTAGTATTTGTTTTGAGTGTTTTTTTCCAGCAGTCATTTGTAAAAGTATTGCCACTACAAACATCGGCTTTATAGATGCTGTAATTTCTGCATGAACTCTATCCAGATCTTTGATTTACACAGCATATTGCCAAACCTCTCCCTTTCATATTCAGCTCTTCTGAGACAAGCTTTTCGAGACTGAACTTCCTTGAAACAAATCCCCACCATTCCAGAGGAACACAGCTTTAGAGTAATCTGACTACCGGAAGCATTCATTCAGATCTGCCTCAACACCGGTCACACGATGACCTCACTATTAAATCTGCATCTGTAAAAGACAAACGTCCTCGTTGCGAGTAAGCAGTAAATATTATAATTTAATAAATATATTTTTTTATACGTATATCATTTTACAAGATAAATAATCAAATCAGAAAAAAAGAACTTTTAATTGTTGTTTGTGACCATAACTGAACCCGTAATGAGTCACATATGTTGTTATTTAGTTACTTTAATATCGACCCGCTGTTATTCTTATTTTCATTTTATGACTTTTTTCTATTATCTCGTGTACACAGTATGTTAACAAGTATGTCACAGACTTTGAAAAAAACAGTTAGAAACACACGCTGTGACTCAATAAAGTCTTTGCCTTTTGCTTCGTACGCAGGCAGCTGATAGCAAGCATAATAATAATAATAATAATACATTTAATTTATAATGCACTTTACATTTGGATCAAATCTCAGAGTGCTAAATGCATTGAAAGCCGTTGTCAACTGTCCGCGCTTGTCTGGAGGAGATAAAGGTGTGGATGGAAACAATTTTCTCCAGTTGACCAGCTCCAAAACCGAAGCAATTTTAATTGGCACCCCAAATCAGACACAGTCTTCCTCCATAACCAGTATTACCTTCTCTGGTCACGACATTCCCCTCTCCTCATCAGTCACCATCCTCTGCGTAAGTTTCAACAATCAACTCACTTTTGAATCCCACATCAAACAAATCTGCAAGATCTCCTTTCATCATCTCAGAAATATTTCCAAACTCCGTTCTTCACTCACCTTGAGTGATGCTGAAAAGCTGGTCCACGTGTTTGTCTCCTCCAGACTGGATTAAAGTAACGCACTTCTCATCAGGATCCCTGATAAAAGTCTTCAAAGACTACAGTATATCACCCCCCTGTTCTTCATTCCCTTCATTGGCTTCCCATCTCCACCAGGATTGATTATGAGATCTCTCTCCTCACTCACCAGTGCATCCATGGCAATGCACCCCCTACCTAAAATAACTACTCAACCCAGACGACTGTCAGTCGTCTGTTGCGCTCCACAGACGACTGACACATTTAAAAAAGGACTTAAAACTTTCCTTTTTAACAGAACCTATGTTTAATTAACATTGCAGCTTTTTGGTCATGTTTTTATATAGTTTTTATTATATTTTTTATTGATGCTTTTATCTGCTTTTACCTTGTGTGTAAAAATCATTCATCAAATCTCAAAGTGCTACATTAGTGCGCCATTAACGTCTTGCAGTGCAGTTATCGTTAGCAACTTGAAGTGAACACTGGCAACAAAAACATGAACAGAACGATTGCTACCATAAAAATTGTGTCCATGCAATAATTTTAACGTTAACATAGTGCATTTTCTGCACATAATGATTTTTATACTGACAATTTAACTACATAAAACTATAAAACTGCTGAAACATACTTTGAATCTTACCTGCAATTTAATACGTTACCTCTCACTGGATTTCGTCAGTAGTGGATCTGGATTGATGCAGTATCGCTTTGTCTCAGTGGATCACATCTGAGGTGGATCTGTATCGATTTTGAAGGTCCCCCTAGGTGATTCAGTTTACCAATGGATTGTAACAGTCTACTGGGCCCATTAATACGCAGAATATGTCCATACTACCTCAAATCTATGGTAGTGATTACCACTAATAACGGTTAATGAGCTGATATCATCCGAAACGGGTGTGAAATACACATAAAACTGGGGGAAAACCTTGTTTGTCTTCATTTAGTGCGAAATCTGACTATATCTAGACTTGAAATTAGTTTCAAGTACTTTATGAACAAACTTAGACGTTTACAAAAATAGGCTTATTGTGATAAGGTGTGCCGAGAGGAAGCCAGAATTAAAAGTATGTGTTTAAAAATCAAAAACTTCATATGCCTTCATATCTGATCTTATGTGATTTCAGTGGAAATACACATAAAACGTGGTTAAAAAAAAACACCTTCGTATTAGACCAAATCTGACTCTATATGTTTGAAATCTGCTTCCAAGTCCTATTGAATCGAAATGACACATGTACAAACATGTTTACAAAAAAATAGACTTATGTCAGCGAGACAAGGACCAAGTATGTGATTTCAGCTGAAATACACATGAAAGTTGGTAAAAAAAAACCTTCTGCGTCTTCACTTTAAGCCAAATCTGACTATATCTAGGCTTGAGGCCTTCTTCCAAGTACATTTATAGCAAAATGACACGTTTGTAAAAATAGACTTCTCTCAGCGAGACAATGACAATGTATGTGATTTCAGTGGAAATACAACAAAAAACCTTCGTATTAGACCAAATCTGACTATATATGTTTGAAACCTATTTCCAAGTGCTTTTGGATCTAAATGACATTGTTTGTCCTTGGCTCGCTAAGATAAGTCTATTTTTACAAAGTATGTGATTTCAGCTGAAATGCACATGAAAGTTGGTAAAAAAAAAAAACTTCTGCGTCTTCACTTTAAGCCAAATCTGACTATATCTAGGCCTGAAACCTGCTTCCAAGTACATTTGTAGCAAAGTGAGTTTGTAAAAATAGACATATCTCAGAGAAACAAGGCCAAAATTACAATGTATGTGATTTCAGTGGAAATAAAACAAAAAACCTTCGTATTAGACCAAATCTGACTATATGTATGTTTGAAACCTGCTTCCAAGTGCTTTTGGATCTAAATGACAATGTTTGTCATATTGGCTTTGTCTCGCTGACATGTCTATTTTTACAAAGTATTTGATTTCAGTGGAAATACACATGAAAGTTGGTAAAAAACCTTCTGCGTCTTCACTTTAAGCCAAATCTGACTATATCTAGGCCTGAAACCTGCTTCCAAGTACATTTGGATAAAAAATAGACTTATGTCAGCGAGACAATGCCAAAATGACAAAGTATTTTATTTCAGTGGAAATACACATAAAACGTGGTACAAAAAACCTTCGTATTAGACCAAATCTGACTATATCTAGGCCTGAAACCTGCTTCCAAGTACATTTGTAGCAAAGTGAGTTTGTAAAAATAGACATATCTCAGAGAAACAAGGCCAAAATTACAATGTATGTGATTTCAGTGGAAATAAAACAAGTCCAAGTTGTTTAATAACCGATAAGCACAACGGAGTGTTGTAGTTGTTGAATTTCATCAGTTCGGTGACGGAATAATTCATCATCATGCCGGTCATGGAGACTAGCCCGTTATTAGCCGTTAGCTTTGGACGAGACGCACAGAGGACGTTAGTAGCCGTTATTTTCATGGAAATGATGCTGAGAAAAAAAGCTATCAAACACAGAAAATTATCAACAGCGGCTATTGGGGAAAGTGTCACGGGGGCAGTGATGAACAAGACGGATAAACAAACTGATATCAACGATGAGCAAACAGAAACGGACATAAACGAGGAAACAAACAGATACAGAAGTCTCCGGGTGATGCTACACTTGCAGCAACAGGTAGGCGGACCGTCACCAGACTCGGTAGAATACTTACAAATACAAATACAGAAAAACAGATACGGATATACATCCAAAAGGTTTGCCGGTGACCAACAATAAAAGGTATACTTGTCGGTTAATAGTATTGCAGGCTGTAGAACTCTGATGGAAAAGCGGCGAACAGACAACGCCAGCGTCCTCTCCCTTCAGCGTCATGCGTTAGTGATGGGCAGATGAGGCCTCATTGGGTGTATGGCACATTTCCCAAACTGTCGACACTGTGTTGAAACTGTGTTGTTGTATCACTCAATGGCGACATCTGCTGGATTTAAAACGTAATTGCAGGCAACTTCAATAAAGACTGGAAACAGACTGAACAAGGTTCATTCACACATTTTTATTTAGAAACATCAGCTGAGTTAACATCTTTGGGCCAAGGCGATTGCGCCGCCCACAAAGCATTTCTCCTGCTTTTGAGAACACCCTTTCACAGGGCACTGATGATGACGGCGTACATAAAAATGTCATTGCAAGTTTGTACAAGGTAGGGTAATTTAGTCTTTGCGATTTCCAGTATTGTAGTGGATCCTGTGATCTTGGTGTGTTCTCCTCGGAGATATATCTTTGTACCTCGATAATGGCATCGGTGGTGACATTTGAATTGGCCTTGCTCTCCTTGACTTCCATGTCCAGCTGGTGCCACAGGTTGTCATCTGAGGAAAAAATAAAATGCATCTGTGTTACTAATTCATTGTATTCACATGGAGTGATTTGCATGAACATTAAAATACAAATGAACACAATTAAGAATCATGACATACCTGGACTGGAAGCAGATGGTTGAGTTGAAGGTCCAGCTTGGGCATCTTCCATTTGTGTCGGTACAGCGTTTCTCATTTCTGCCGCACACTCTGATTTTAGTCTTTTCACTGCATCATTGGCTTTTGACGCACTTAAGAATGCCATCGTCTTGAACCGAGGGTCCAGCAGTGTTGGTATTGTCATTACACTTAATGACTCCAGGTTGCACAGAGTTTCTAGCATATACTTTGTTAACATGTATAACACCCATTCATCAGTTTGTTTCACGTACCTTTCTGCTTGGCAGAACATATGAGGGCTCAAGGAGTTGGACCAGCTCTCGGAACCCCTTGTCTTCCACAAGGCTAAGCGGCTGACAGTCTGTTATGATCATATTCATTATATCCTCATCAATCGCCTGCTTTCTGGAAACACCAGGGCTGATCACGGGAGTATTAACTCGTTCTTCCTTCTCATGCCGGCCACGGTAATGCCTCAGCATTGTGGAAGTGCTCCGGTTACAGTAAGACAGCACCTGGGAGCAAATCCTACATTTCACCTACAATAGAAATAAAAGTTAATCCATGTAAACTAATTAAAATATTCTTCAGAAAAAAATTGAAATAACCCGACAGAAGAATGATCAATAGTGGAAACGAGAACGGAATAATAATTTACCTTATTCTCCGTGATGAGATCAAAATGATCCCACACGGGAGAAAACTTCCTCTTCCTTGGTTGATCCATAGTTTTCGATGACAAGCCAAAAACCAATGCAAAGCAAACAACACAAACTATCTCCATCCAACAAAACCCACAAACGTGTCGATACATTTTCTGTTTATAAATACAATTTGGCGCGTTCACAACCAAACGACACAGGAACTGTATCGGTCACGTGGTTTTCCTTGAAGAGATACGCTCACCGACACGGGGCTTCGCCTTGTGTGCTCGGCGCATGCGCCGAGGTTTCAGTGTCGTCAGACCCATCACTAGTATGCGTCTGCATTTGGGTCCGGGCAAACCCCCACAGAAGTGTGCATAACAGAACCTATAACTTTAATTAACATTGCTGCTTTTTGGTCAGGCTTTTATATAGTTAGTTTATTTTTTATTTTTTAATGATGCTTTTATCTGCTTTTGCTTTGTAGCACTTTGAGATTTCATCCAAATGTAAAGTGCATTATAAATTAAATATATCATTATTATTATTATTATTATTATCAGACCACAGAATAACCAGCATAAGCAATATTTGTTAATCGGTAACTGCATTGCTCAACAGTAATAGCTGCCTTCATTGAACTAAAGCATTGTTCGTGATTCCTTTTTTTAAATTTTTTTTTACATAAATATCACAAACATGCTTAATGTATTTTCGGTTGAATTCTTAACCTGGACATTGACTGGCTCTTTGCTGGCAGAAACAGCTGTGGAGGTATCTGCAAATATATATGGATAAAAACATCCAACATTTTCAAGTAACTCTACCATAAGACATGTTTGGGCTAATTTTTGTGAATGTGTATTTGTATAAACCTTTAAAATGCAGAGCAAAATTATTGACTGCTTCTGTTGTGTATAGAAAGGCAGAAGCTCCTTTGCTGCTAACTTCATGCACTTCTAAGTTGGCCTTTTGGAGATCGAACATCATAACAGCCGTTTCCATACCCACCGCCTGAAGGCTGGACACATTTTTACATGTATAGTTAGAAGTCATGACCAAAATCTTAACAGGGCTGGGAAAATGTTCTTAAATCAACATTTCAAATAAAGATGCAGAGATAAGTAGTACACAAATAGGGCTGTTGCTGCTGTCTGCTTGAAATTATTTCCTGTTTGTGTGAGCCCGTGTACCTGCCTGAAGGTACACACTGTAGCACAGTACACCTGTCTGTGATGAAGCAAAGTTGATTAATCCTCAAAAAATAACGATTAATCCGTTTCTGAAAATTAATTTCAGCACTCACTATTGATTCAACTACTGTGCAGGTTGGAGTAACATACAGCTGAGGAGGCCATAGATGTTGAAATTATAGGTATCGCAGAGTCGTAGTCAAATATCAATCCCATGATAAAAGTAATTCCTAACAGCCGTTGGTACATAGGACACATGACAGGATCAAAGAAATGTTGAGAGGAAAGTACAATACTTAAAATTAAAATATCATTATCATTACTATTATTATTGATATATATATTATAATAATATTTGTTAAAAATAGTGTCATGATAAGTAAATAAAAAATAGATCATTATTGGAAGAAGCAGTAATTGAAGATAGGTCTTAATCTTTCTGGGTCTGGGTCTAGTATTTGTTTTGAGTGTTTTTTTCCAGCAGTCATTTGTAAAAGTATTGCCACTACAAACATCGGCTTTATAGATGCTGTAATTTCTGCATGAACTCTATCCAGATCTTTGATTTACACAGCATATTGCCAAACCTCTCCCTTTCATATTCAGCTCTTCTGAGACAAGCTTTTAGAGACTGAACTTCCTTGAAACAAATCCCCACCATTCCAGAGGAACACAGCTTTAGAGTAATCTGACTACCGGAAGCATTCATTCAGATCTGCCTCAACACCGGTCACACGATGACCTCACTATTAAATCTGCATCTGTAAAAGACAAACGTCCTCGTTGCGAGTAAGCAGTAAATATTATAATTTAATAAATATATTTTTTTATACGTATATCATTTTACAAGATAAATAATCAAATCAGAAAAAAAGAACTTTTAATTGTTGTTTGTGACCATAACTGAACCCGTAATGAGTCACATATGTTGTTATTTAGTTACTTTAATATCGACCCGCTGTTATTCTTATTTTCATTTTATGACTTTTTTCTATTATCTCGTGTACACAGTATGTTAACAAGTATTTCACAGACTTTGAAAAAAACAGTTAGAAACACACGTTGTGACTCAATAAAGTCTTTGCCTTTTGCTTCGTACGCAGGCAGCTGATAGCAAGCATAATAATAATAATAATAATAATACATTTAATTTATAATGCACTTTACATTTGGATCAAATCTCAAAGTGCTAAATGCATTGAAAGCCCTTGTCAACTGTCCGCGCTTGTCTGGAGGAGATAAAGGTGTGGATGGAAACAATTTTCTCCAGTTGACCAGCTCCAAAACCGAAGCAATTTTAATTGGCACCCCAAATCAGACACAGTCTTCCTCCATAACCAGTATTACCTTCTCTGGTCACGACATTCCCCTCTCCTCATCAGTCACCATCCTCTGCGTAAGTTTCAACAATCAACTCACTTTTGAATCCCACATCAAGCAAATCTGCAAGATCTCCTTTCATCATCTCAGAAATATTTCCAAACTCCGTTCTTCACTCAGAGTTTGATGCTGAAAATGCTGAAAAGCTGGTCCACGCGTTTGTCTCCTCCAGACTGGATTAAAGTAACGCACTTCTCATCAGGATCCCTGATAAAAGTCAAAGACTACAGTATATCACCCCGCTGTTCTTCATTCCCTTCATTGGCTTCCCATCTCCACCAGGATTGATTATGAGATCTCTCTCCTCACTCACCAGTGCATCCATGGCAATGCACCCCCTACCTAAAATAACTACTCACCCCAGACGACTGTCAGTCGTCTGTTGCGCTCCACAGACGACTGACACATTTAAAAAAGGACTTAAAACTTTCCTTTTTAACAGAACCTATGTTTAATTAACATTGCGGCTTTTTGGTCATGTTTTTATATAGTTTTTATTATATTTTTTATTGATGCTTTTATCTGCTTTTACCTTGTGCGTAAAAATCATTCATCAAATCTCAAAGTGCTACATTAGTGCGTTATAAATTAAATGTATTATTAATATCTTACGCTTGGATAAATCGACATCAACCCCAGTCATGCGGTTGACAGCCTAACAGACATCTATGTTGTCTGTTGACATCTAACTGTTGCAATATAGGTAGACAAAGAATAATTGTGTTACATATGTGTTAACCTCGCCATTAACGTCTTGCAGTGCAGTTATCGTTAGCAACTTTAAGTGAACACTGGCAACAAAAACATGAACAGAACGATTGCTACCATAAAAATTGTGTCCATGCAATAATTTTAACGTTAACATAGTGCATTTTCTGCACATAATGATTTTTATACTGACAATTTAACTACATAAAACTATAAAACTGCTGAAACATACTTTGAATCTTACCTGCAATTTAATACGTTACCTCTCACTGGATTTCGTCAGTAGTGGATCTGGATTGATGCAGTATCGCTTTGTCTCAGTGGATCACATCTGAGGTGGATCTGTATCGATTTTGAAGGTCCCCCTAGGTGATTCAGTTTACCAATGGATTGTAACAGTCTACTGGGCCCATTAATACGCAGAATATGTCCATACTACCTCAAATCTATGGTAGTGATTACCACTAATAACGGTTAATGAGCTGATATCATCCGAAACGGGTGTAAAAAACACATCAAACTGGGGGAAAACCTTGTTTGTCTTCATTTAGTGCGAAATCTGACTATATCTAGACTTGAAATTAGTTTCAAGTACTTTACGAACAAATTTAGACGTTTACAAAAATAGGCTTATTGTGATAAGGTGTGCCGAGAGGAAGCCAGAATTAAAAGTATGTGTTTAAAAATCAAAAACTTCATATGCCTTCATATCTGATCTTATGTGATTTCAGTGGAAATACACATAAAACGTGGTTAAAAAAAAACACCTTCGTATTAGACCAAATCTGACTATATGTTTGAAATCTGCTTCCAAGTCCTATTGAATCGAAATGACACATGTACAAACATGTTTACAAAAAAATAGACTTATGTCAGCGAGACAATGACCAAGTATGTGATTTCAGTGGAAATAAAACAAAAATATCTTCGTATTAGACCAAATCTGACTATCTTTGTCTGAAACCTATTTCCAAGTGCTTTTGGATCCAAATGACATTGTTTGTCCTTGGCTCGCTAAGATAAGTCTATTTTTACAAAGTATGTGATTTCAGCTGAAATGCACATGAAAGTTGGTAAAAAAAAAACCTTCTGCGTCTTCACTTTAAGCCAAATCTGACTATATCTAGGCCTGAAACCTGCTTCCAAGTACATTTGTAGCAAAGTGAGTTTGTAAAAATAGACATATCTCAGAGAAACAAGGCCAAAATTACAATGTATGTGATTTCAGTGGAAATAAAACAAAAAACCTTCGTATTAGACAAAATCTGACTATCTTTGTCTGAAACCTATTTCCAAGTGCTTTTGGATCTAAATGACATTGTTTGTAAAAAAAATAGACATGTCAGCGAGACAAGGCCAATATGACAAATTATTTGATTTCAGTGGAAATACACATGAAACGTGGTAAGAAAAGAAAAAAAACCTTCGTATTAGACCAAATCTGACTATATGTATGTTTGAAACCTGCTTCCAAGTGCTTTTGGATCTAAATGACAATGTTTGTCATATTGGCTTTGTCTCGCTGACATGTCTATTTTTACAAAGTATTTGATTTCAGTGGAAATACACATGAAAGTTGGTAAAAAACCTTCTGCGTCTTCACTTTAAGCCAAATCTGACTATATCTAGGCCTGAAACCTGCTTCCAAGTACATTTGGATAAAAAATAGACTTATGTCAGCGAGACAATGCCAAAATGACAAAGTATTTTATTTCAGTGAAAATACACATAAAACGTGGTAAAAAAAAACAAAAAACCTTCGTATTAGACCAAATCTGACTATATCTAGGCCTGAAACCTGCTTCCAAGTACATTTGTAGCAAAGTGAGTTTGTAAAAATAGACATATCTCAGAGAAACAAGGCCAAAATTACAATGTATGTGATTTCAGTGGAAATAAAACAAGTCCAAGTTGTTTAATAACCGATAAGCACAACGGAGTGTTGTAGTTGTTGAATTTCATCAGTTCGGTGACGGAATAATTCATCATCATGCCGGTCATGGAGACTAGCCCGTTATTAGCCGTTAGCTTTGGACGAGACGCACAGAGGACGTTAGTAGCCGTTATTTTCATGGAAATGATGCTGAGAAAAAAAGCTATCAAACACAGAAAATTATCAACAGCGGCTATTGGGGAAAGTGTCACGGGGGCAGTGATGAACAAGACGGATAAACAAACTGATATCAACGATGAGCAAACAGAAACGGACATAAACGAGGAAACAAACAGATACAGAAGTCTCCGGGTGATGCTACACTTGCAGCAACAGGTAGGCGGACCGTCACCAGACTCGGTAGAATACTTACAAATACAAATACAGAAAAACAGATACGGATATACATCCAAAAGGTTTGCCGGTGACCAACAATAAAAGGTATACTTGTCGGTTAATAGTATTGCAGGCTGTAGAACTCTGATGGAAAAGCGGCGAACAGACAACGCCAGCGTCCTCTCCCTTCAGCGTCATGCGTTAGTGATGGGCAGATGAGGCCTCATTGGGTGTATGGCACATTTCCCAAACTGTCGACACTGTGTTGAAACTGTGTTGTTGTATCACTCAATGGCGACATCTGCTGGATTTAAAACGTAATTGCAGGCAACTTCAATAAAGACTGGAAACAGACTGAACAAGGTTCATTCACACATTTTTATTTAGAAACATCAGCTGAGTTAACATCTTTGGGCCAAGGCGATTGCGCCGCCCACAAAGCATTTCTCCTGCTTTTGAGAACACCCTTTCACAGGGCACTGATGATGACGGCGTACATAAAAATGTCATTGCAAGTTTGTACAAGGTAGGGTAATTTAGTCTTTGCGATTTCCAGTATTGTAGTGGATCCTGTGATCTTGGTGTGTTCTCCTCGGAGATATATCTTTGTACCTCGATAATGGCATCGGTGGTGACATTTGAATTGGCCTTGCTCTCCTTGACTTCCATGTCCAGCTGGTGCCACAGGTTGTCATCTGAGGAAAAAATAAAATGCATCTGTGTTACTAATTCATTGTATTCACATGGAGTGATTTGCATGAACATTAAAATACAAATGAACACAATTAAGAATCATGACATACCTGGACTGGAAGCAGATGGTTGAGTTGAAGGTCCAGCTTGGGCATCTTCCATTTGTGTCGGTACAGCGTTTCTCATTTCTGCCGCACACTCTGATTTTAGTCTTTTCACTGCATCATTGGCTTTTGACGCACTTAAGAATGCCATCGTCTTGAACCGAGGGTCCAGCAGTGTTGGTATTGTCATTACACTTAATGACTCCAGGTTGCACAGAGTTTCTAGCATATACTTTGTTAACATGTATAACACCCATTCATCAGTTTGTTTCACGTACCTTTCTGCTTGGCAGAACATATGAGGGCTCAAGGAGTTGGACCAGCTCTCGGAACCCCTTGTCTTCCACAAGGCTAAGCGGCTGACAGTCTGTTATGATCATATTCATTATATCCTCATCAATCGCCTGCTTTCTGGAAACACCAGGGCTGATCACGGGAGTATTAACTCGTTCTTCCTTCTCATGCCGGCCACGGTAATGCCTCAGCATTGTGGAAGTGCTCCGGTTACAGTAAGACAGCACCTGGGAGCAAATCCTACATTTCACCTACAATAGAAATAAAAGTTAATCCATGTAAACTAATTAAAATATTCTTCAGAAAAAAATTGAAATAACCCGACAGAAGAATGATCAATAGTGGAAACGAGAACGGAATAATAATTTACCTTATTCTCCGTGATGAGATCAAAATGATCCCACACGGGAGAAAACTTCCTCTTCCTTGGTTGATCCATAGTTTTCGATGACAAGCCAAAAACCAATGCAAAGCAAACAACACAAACTATCTCCATCCAACAAAACCCACAAACGTGTCGATACATTTTCTGTTTATAAATACAATTTGGCGCGTTCACAACCAAACGACACAGGAACTGTATCGGTCACGTGGTTTTCCTTGAAGAGATACGCTCACCGACACGGGGCTTCGCCTTGTGTGCTCGGCGCATGCGCCGAGGTTTCAGTGTCGTCAGACCCATCACTAGTATGCGTCTGCATTTGGGTCCGGGCAAAACCCCACAGAAGTGTGCATAACAGAACCTATAACTTTAATTAACATTGCTGCTTTTTGGTCAGGCTTTTATATAGTTAGTTTATTTTTTATTTTTTAATGATGCTTTTATCTGCTTTTGCTTTGTAGCACTTTGAGATTTCATCCAAATGTAAAGTGCATTATAAATTAAATATATCATTATTATTATTATTATTATTATCAGACCACAGAATAACCAGCATAAGCAATATTTGTTAATCGGTAACTGCATTGCTCAACAGTAATAGCTGCCTTCATTGAACTAAAGCATTGTTCGTGATTCCTTTTTTTAAATTTTTTTTTTACATAAATATCACAAACATGCTTAATGTATTTTCGGTTGAATTCTTAACCTGGACATTGACTGGCTCTTTGCTGGCAGAAACAGCTGTGGAGGTATCTGCAAATATATATGGATAAAAACATCCAACATTTTCAAGTAACTCTACCATAAGACATGTTTGGGCTAATTTTTGTGAATGTGTATTTGTATAAACCTTTAAAATGCAGAGCAAAATTATTGACTGCTTCTGTTGTGTATAGAAAGGCAGAAGCTCCTTTGCTGCTAACTTCATGCACTTCTAAGTTGGCCTTTTGGAGATCGAACATCATAACAGCCGTTTCCATACCCACCGCCTGAAGGCTGGACACATTTTTACATGTATAGTTAGAAGTCATGACCAAAATCTTAACAGGGCTGGGAAAATGTTCTTAAATCAACATTTCAAATAAAGATGCAGAGATAAGTAGTACACAAATAGGGCTGTTGCTGCTGTCTGCTTGAAATTATTTCCTGTTTGTGTGAGCCCGTGTACCTGCCTGAAGGTACACACTGTAGCACAGTACACCTGTCTGTGATGAAGCAAAGTTGATTAATCCTCAAAAAATAACGATTAATCCGTTTCTGAAAATTAATTTCAGCACTCACTATTGATTCAACTACTGTGCAGGTTGGAGTAACATACAGCTGAGGAGGCCATAGATGTTGAAATTATAGGTATCGCAGAGTCGTAGTCAAATATCAATCCCATGATAAAAGTAATTCCTAACAGCCGTTGGTACATAGGACACATGACAGGATCAAAGAAATGTTGAGAGGAAAGTACAATACTTAAAATTAAAATATCATTATCATTACTATTATTATTGATATATATATTATAATAATATTTGTTAAAAATAGTGTCATGATAAGTAAATAAAAAATAGATCATTATTGGAAGAAGCAGTAATTGAAGATAGGTCTTAATCTTTCTGGGTCTGGGTCTAGTATTTGTTTTGAGTGTTTTTTTCCAGCAGTCATTTGTAAAAGTATTGCCACTACAAACATCGGCTTTATAGATGCTGTAATTTCTGCATGAACTCTATCCAGATCTTTGATTTACACAGCATATTGCCAAACCTCTCCCTTTCATATTCAGCTCTTCTGAGACAAGCTTTTAGAGACTGAACTTCCTTGAAACAAATCCCCACCATTCCAGAGGAACACAGCTTTAGAGTAATCTGACTACCGGAAGCATTCATTCAGATCTGCCTCAACACCGGTCACACGATGACCTCACTATTAAATCTGCATCTGTAAAAGACAAACGTCCTCGTTGCGAGTAAGCAGTAAATATTATAATTTAATAAATATATTTTTTTATACGTATATCATTTTACAAGATAAATAATCAAATCAGAAAAAAAGAACTTTTAATTGTTGTTTGTGACCATAACTGAACCCGTAATGAGTCACATATGTTGTTATTTAGTTACTTTAATATCGACCCGCTGTTATTCTTATTTTCATTTTATGACTTTTTTCTATTATCTCGTGTACACAGTATGTTAACAAGTATTTCACAGACTTTGAAAAAAACAGTTAGAAACACACGTTGTGACTCAATAAAGTCTTTGCCTTTTGCTTCGTACGCAGGCAGCTGATAGCAAGCATAATAATAATAATAATAATAATACATTTAATTTATAATGCACTTTACATTTGGATCAAATCTCAAAGTGCTAAATGCATTGAAAGCCCTTGTCAACTGTCCGCGCTTGTCTGGAGGAGATAAAGGTGTGGATGGAAACAATTTTCTCCAGTTGACCAGCTCCAAAACCGAAGCAATTTTAATTGGCACCCCAAATCAGACACAGTCTTCCTCCATAACCAGTATTACCTTCTCTGGTCACGACATTCCCCTCTCCTCATCAGTCACCATCCTCTGCGTAAGTTTCAACAATCAACTCACTTTTGAATCCCACATCAAACAAATCTGCAAGATCTCCTTTCATCATCTCAGAAATATTTCCAAACTCCGTTCTTCACTCACCTTGAGTGATGCTGAAAAGCTGGTCCACGCGTTTGTCTCCTCCAGACTGGATTAAAGTAACGCACTTCTCATCAGGATCCCTGATAAAAGTCTTCAAAGACTACAGTATATCACCCCCCTGTTCTTCATTCCCTTCATTGGCTTCCCATCTCCACCAGGATTGATTATGAGATCTCTCTCCTCACTCACCAGTGCATCCATGGCAATGCACCCCCTACCTAAAATAACTACTCACCCCAGACGACTTTCAGTCGTCTGTTGCGCTCCACAGACGACTGACACATTTAAAAAAGGACTTAAAACTTTCCTTTTTAACAGAACCTATGTTTAATTAACATTGCGGTCATGTTTTTATATAGTTTTTATTATATTTTTTATTGATGCTTTTATCTGCTTTTACCTTGTGCGTAAAAATCATTCATCAAATCTCAAAGTGCTACATTAGTGCGTTATAAATTAAATGTATTATTAATATCTTACGCTTGGATAAATCGACATCAACCCCAGTCATGCGGTTGACAGCCTAACAGACATCTATGTTGTCTGTTGACATCTAACTGTTGCAATATAGGTAGACAAAGAATAATTGTGTTACATATGTGTTAACCTCGCCATTAACGTCTTGCAGTGCAGTTATCGTTAGCAACTTTAAGTGAACACTGGCAACAAAAACATGAACAGAACGATTGCTACCATAAAAATTGTGTCCATGCAATAATTTTAACGTTAACATAGTGCATTTTCTGCACATAATGATTTTTATACTGACAATTTAACTACATAAAACTATAAAACTGCTGAAACATACTTTGAATCTTACCTGCAATTTAATACGTTACCTCTCACTGGATTTCGTCAGTAGTGGATCTGGATTGATGCAGTATCGCTTTGTCTCAGTGGATCACATCTGAGGTGGATCTGTATCGATTTTGAAGGTCCCCCTAGGTGATTCAGTTTACCAATGGATTGTAACAGTCTACTGGGCCCATTAATACGCAGAATATGTCCATACTACCTCAAATCTATGGTAGTGATTACCACTAATAACGGTTAATGAGCTGATATCATCCGAAACGGGTGTAAAAAACACATCAAACTGGGGGAAAACCTTGTTTGTCTTCATTTAGTGCGAA
>JBBDHG010000077.1:0-35000 GCA_037951165.1 Lophius americanus | reverse complement strand
GACCAAACAAAACAAGGCCATTAAAGCAGCAGGGTGAAACTTAAGAAGTTACAAAAGGCAAAAATAGTTTGCATACCGCTTTTAGAAATTAAACTGGATGTAAAATAAAATTGATCCTTCAGCTTCACTAAATCAAACCCAAGACATCAAAATGGATTTCTCTTCAGAGCTTCTTCGCCAAAAATGTCCACCGTGTCTGGTTTCAGACAGGAGCGTTAGGCAGTCAAAACATTACCACACGTGCTAAAAGTTTTCTCAGATGCAGAGCTTGTTGCTTGTATGCAGAGATATATTTCTGTGCTGGTTTGAACAAGAACAAATCCTTTATTTATCACATACAGCAATACACTGTACAACATAGTGAAATTATTTCCCTGAATTTGACCCATCTCCGAGGTAACGGTTGTCATGTTTAGTAGGTCTTGACGGTCTTCATATTTCTTGTTGAGATAGGTGAGAATTTTTGCTTTCAGGCCAGTGTCCTCTTCCTCTTCAGCCAGTACCGAGGTGTTCAGAAGGAGCAGAACAGGCTTCCGATTAGATATGCTCACATATTGTCCACCTGTGAGTGCATCTGTGAAGTCCTGGAGCAGGCCAAGAGCCTTATTCACAGCATCCAGGACCTCCCGGTCCTGCAAAGAATGTTGTAGGTGTCTTAACTTTGCGGTCCGTTGAGATAACCTTGGACAAAGCACCCTGTTGTTCCAGGACCCTTTCTATCATCTTCTGTGCGGGACCCCATCGTGTTGGGCAGTCTGTCACCATGGAATGCTCTGGAAGGTTGAGCTTTTTCTGTGCCTCCCACAAAGCCACTCTTTTCTTCCAACTTTGGGAGGAGAGGCCCAGAATCATCCTGCATAACTGAGGAGCCCTGTTAAGCATCATCTTTCATAGCATTTTCTGGGAATGAATGGAGGATGAAAAAGACCCCATAAAAATATTATGGAAAACTGGCCCATGTTATTTACACTCTTTTCTTAATGTCTGGTATATTACTTTATCTTCACTGAAAGGTTAGAACAAATACACTAACATCTGAATAGGTTTAAATATTGATAATATTTCTAATACTAAATAGTTTATTTTACACAGATGAATGAAATGTAACTTTTTTGTAAAGTGAAAAATAAAAACAAACACTCAAAACTTCCTGTAGGACGGGATGAGAAGGACCATATAATGATCAGAGAGTCCCGGAGCGGCACGGGGGACAGAGCGATATGCATTCTTTATTGTGGTGTAGCAGTGGTCCAGGTGTTCCTGTTGGGACACGTGATGTGTTGGCAGTTCTATGTTTTGGCAGTTCGTGGCAGAGGTTTTTGCACTTTCTGGAAAGCACCTTGTCTCAAAGAGCAAAAAAGCGGCATTTGTTGAAAAGACCCGGAATAGCAACTTGGGAGAAATAGGAACTAAGGGGGTACCCTCCCCTTGGAAGAAATGCTATTTCTCCCAAGGGGAAGGTACCCTTTTCTGAAATCCCTGTTTGCTATTGGTGTACATTGGCGCCATGTTTATTACTAAGTAGTACGTTATGGAGTCGATGATTTCTTTATGTCTCAGTGAAGACTTGTCATAGGACGAGACACACAAAAACACATCAGTGTTTTGTTTCATTGGCTTGTGGGCTGAATTTCAGCCGCCTCTTAACTAGCCTGAGCTTTCACTTTGAGCATTCGTCATACTGATGGCGCCGCGGAAGGTCGCCTCGGTGCTGCGCTCTCTAGTCCTTTTTTCTGTTTTTGTTTATTTGTCCCGTTTACAGTAATCCCTCTGTGATATATTCCAGAGAGGAAGTTTTAAACATCCGCCCATCGACTGGGATACTTCTACCCGATCAATTGGTTAACCTGGGTCAACTTCTAGTTGGAGGAGCAGCAGCTCTCTGTGGGACCTACCGGAGACGTCGGATGGGGAAGCGAGTCGGTGCGCTCGTTAAACTGCGTAAGCAGGGATTCCGAACGGCGCTCCCCCCCGATTCACCTTGCGAATGTCCGCTCTCTGGCAAATAAGATGGACGAGCTGCTAATGCTCAATTCAACCAACTCGGACTTTCGCAGAACCGCCGCCCTGTGCTTCACAAAAACCTGGCTCAGTGAGCACATACCAGACAACGCGCTTCATCTGCCGGGCTTCCAGCAGACCGCGTAACGGCCCTCTCGGGGAAGACGAAGGGAGGCGGCGTCTGCTTCTATACTAATGAAGGTTGGTGCGCGGATGTCAAAGTGCTGAAGAAATCATGCAGTCCTCATTTATTCATCAACTTCAACTGCAAGCCGTTTTATTCTCCGAAGGAGTTTTCCTCCTTCATACTGGCTGGAGTTTACGTCCCACCTCAAGCCTGCGTTAGTGAGGCGCTAAAACACCTCGCAGACCTTTCTGGAAAGCACCTTGAAACAACTGTCGTTGTGAATTGGTGCTATATAAATAAAGATTGATTGATGATTTCTGATCTGGAGCATGAACATCCAGACTCACTACTCATCATTCTTGGGGACTTTAACAGAGCAAACCTCTGCCACGAACTGGCAAAATATAGAACTGCCAACACATCACGTGTCCCAACAGAAACACTGCTACACCACAATAAAGGATGCATATCGCTCTGTCCCCCGTGCAGCTCTGGGAATCTCTGATCATTATATGGTCCATCTCATCCCGTCCTACAGGCAGAAATTAAAATCTGCTAAGCCTGTAGTCAAGACTGTCAAGAGGTGGACCCATGGGGCAAAGCTGGAGCTACAGGCCTGCTTTGACTGCACTGATTGGAGTGTCTTTGAGGCCAGATACACACTGACCAGGGAGGTCAGAGCAGCAAATAAGTGCTACTCTGAAAAGCTGAAAAACAAGTTTTCAGCCAACAACCCAGCATCAGCGTGGAGAGGCCTGCGAGAGGTCACCAACTACAGGAAACCAGTATCCCCTGCTAGCATCAGTCAGTTCAAGTAAACTGATTTGATATTTCTTTATTGACAATGAGCAGAAAGCAAAAAGAGAATGGGTAGTCCTGTTTTCTCGTACATTTAATTAAATCGCAGCCATTTGACATCATGTAATCGCACAGGCTGACATCACGGTTGCGATTTGAGTAATCGTGCAGCTCTACTTAAAAATTTTAAAAATGATTCATACATCAGCCATGACAAACTCACAGTAAACACTTTTCAAGTGTAGTTGGAGTTAGTGACAGAATAATGGTTTTAATTTTAAGTTGTAACGGGATACCCGTGATAATTTCATCTATGTTTCTCCCAACATATCCTGTTTTTGTAAAAACAGGGTGCTGTCAACTCTTCCAAGGTAACCTACTTCTTTGATCATCTGGTAATCTGATTACCAGCAGCAGCAGCAGCAGTTTTTTTGGGAATGCCATTTGTAATGTTCTCTGGAATTTCATCTTAAACTCTTCAAACCCAGCGTTAAAATAATCTGTTTAAGGAATTTAGGAAGTATGAGGATGGGCAACTGTAGCATAACCGTGTTTTTGAATAATCCCTGTCTAATAAAAATAATAATAATCCTTTTATACAAACACTCAAAAAAACTAGTTGGAAGATAAGAAATAATGATCTTAACAAACATATCCAAGAAAAAGGAACCGTGATAGACTGAAGCTGTGAACAAATTAAAAAGCGCAGGAACACTTTGAAGATGCAGATTCTAAGAAACCCCACAACAACGAAAGTGGATTAAAAACATCAACTTCACTTTTTATGAAAAAATTGATAAAGTGATTGAATTACACCTTCGTGAGGTCTCTGACGATCGGTGGATATGGAACTTGCATGATAAACCGCGTGATAAAGAGTTTTGCTTTTAACCTTACTTTGCGTTATGATGTCACGGTAAAATTTCAACTGAGTTTACCACACAACACAGCCTCACTAATAACTTATTACCACTAATAATGTTCGATAATGTCATATTTATGTAACATCAGTAAGAGTAAGACCACTCTGAGGTACCGACAGGCCTTAGTTTGGAATGCCTTTTCCTCCCTCCCTCTTGTCAACAGTTGGTTATAAGAGTAAACTTGAGTTATTATAAAGCTGTTTCTAGATTAAAGTATCCCAATAACAGGAAATAACATCTGCCCTGATCACATGATAAACGTCCATCTCATTTGTTTTAGTGCATATTTCACAAGCATATATTATTGCAATTTAAGCAATACACAAATTGTTTTTCAAGAAGGGGAACAATTATTCGTTCATAGAAGAGACCTGTTTTATTTTCTATTATGTTTATTACTATTGCTCCTGAAGAAAGCACAAGTGATTTAGTTGTAAAAAATCGCAGAGCACACAATCTTATTCCGATTACTTGATTAATTGATAGAATATTCGATTACTAAAATAATCGATTACTGCAGCCCTAATTAGTATGACATTCATGGTGACTTTTGCTAAGTCTGATGTTATTAACAGTGAATTAATCTAATTTTTGTAAATATCTGGGCCAACCAACTAATACAGGGGTGTGCCTCTCTTTTTGTTCAGCAAGCAAGAGAGCAAGCACTACTAACAGAAGTTAAAAGGTGTTTTTTAAAATGAAATGAAAATGCTTTGCTAAATAATGACATATAGATTGAAGCGTATTATTTTTTTGGGTCATTTTTGTTAATGATTCAATAACATATTATTGTATCTTTTATTTTTCAATACATTTAGACTTGTGGACCTTATGACATAGAGCAACATTTTATAAGGGAGAACGTGTACCGCTGGTGGTACTGCTGGGGGTACAGACACCAATGTTCTTTCTAACTTGAATGTTTTATCCTGATCAGAGGATAATTGAAAGGATTTTTGTTTTTATTTACTCAAAGGGACATTGTAGAAAAAAGGTTCAGAATTACTGCTCTAGTAAGAAGCAATTGTATGCAGTCATATCTGAATATAATATTATATTGATGTTAGTGTAGCCTAACCTTTATTGCTAACTTTGCAAAAATTATCTATTATAATTATTCAGTTATTGATTTAGAAATGAATAGGAATATTATGAAGAAAGGTTTGAAACTTCAAACTACCAACTTAATCCCTTATTTAATATTTCATGAATATACTGTATAATACTACTATGAAATCTGAATTTGTGTTGTCCAAATAAGGAAGTCCTGTTCAGCTTAATTTGAAACTCTAACGATGTAACAGAACAATGCATAGCCCATTTAGCAGAAGAGTGCCACTGTGTGTGACAGAACAAACATATTAGCTCATCAAAGTTTGATATGAGTTAGAACCAGCCAATCAAGTGCTTGGAACATGGCCAAACCTGTTTAAATTGGACCATATAATCTGATTTGTTTGTGAATGCCGTTTAGAAGCATGCCTAGCTGGATAAGGCATGGCCTCCTGAGTGTTTTTCTTTATATAATAGCAAAAGACAAAATAATTTCCACCAATAAAAGAGAAGTTTATATACTGTATCATCATCTCAGATTATATTCCTTCCTAATGGCAGAAAACCTACATATCATCATGATTTATTGTACAACCCTTCTCGTGTATTCAGTTTATCTTAAAAAGAAGCCAAAATACTCCCGTACTTGCATTTTATACTACGCTTTTCAAACATTTTAACTCCTGCAGTGTCCATGACGTTACAGTCGGTGTGTGTGTGGTAAACAGAGGAACTCACAGCTATCAGAACCCTTTCCTGCCAAACCTTCATATCCATGGGGATACTACCAGTACATTTTGTGAAATACAGACTTCAGTTATTACATGCAAATGCACCGCAAGAAACACAGATGTGGGGGTTTAATTTCTAATAACACGAGGTCTTCATGTAATATTAGTCCCATTCGAATAGGAAGGAAACATGATGTGTTGTCCTGGTTACACAGATGCTTAATAAGTTCTTAATAAGACACTAGGTTGAGTTCAAGCTGAGCGAAAACATCCATTAGAAATAGCCCTAATACAGCTAATTTATATTTTATTAATATGAATACATGTCCGAGCCTGCACCTTTTGCTTAAATAAAGTAGAGGAGTCTTTTTTTTCAAAGTTTTACACACAAAGAAACAGTATCCTACTTTCATAAAGACAGTGTGCACTTTTTGCACCGCTTCTTCAAGATATAAAGAAGGCCATAATTTGTATAACATCTTTTAGCTAGAGAGAACAAAATCTGATTAAAACAGTTTTGTCGGGGATAATATACAGATTTCTCAGAATTTCGTCTATCTCAATGAAAATAACTGATTTTAGTTAATCAATCAATCCCTCTTGCCATCCACCTGTGCCTCCTGACAATATATTGTTGTTTCTCAGCCCTTTGGCACTCTAGTGTAAACTTCATTTCAAGAATCTCAAATTTATTCTTCTAGTTACGCTTTAAATTTGACATGCTGATTAACTAAATTTTTAAAAAGAGCTGTTTTTCAGCTTTAGAGTTAAGTAATTGCCAAGTCTTTCATTGCTTTTAAAGACCTGGAGGACGTTACTCAGGCATCTATCACTTCTAGGCTGGACAGTTTCGTCATTAGCTGCTCAGATATTTGGACTAGCTCAGGCCTGGCCAACCTGCGGCTCCCGAGCCACATGTGGCTCTTTGCCTGGTTTCATGCGGCTCTTACGTTCATATCGAATTTTGTGATTGTGTTTTTTTTATGTGTATGCTTGTTCGCAAACGCGTTTGGTGTGGACGCAACACAAAACTGCCCGCTCAGCTTGGAGGAAGAGAAAACATTATTGTTGAGTAAACACTTTGTGTCAAGTGCGCTCTGAAAATGGCAGGGAAAAAATGTACAGCAAAACGAAAATATGAAGATGAACACAGGACGTTTTTAAAAGAGTTGAAAAACAGTTGCTGCAAGGATCCTGATGAGAGTGCGTAAACACGAACACATCACCCCCGTTCTTCATTCCCTTCATTGGCTTCCCATCTCCACCAGGATTGATTATAAGATCTCTCTCCTCACTCACCAAGTGCATCCATGGTAACGCACCCCCCTACCTAAAAGAACTACTCACCCCACTGACCTCAACACGATCCCTCCGTTCTACCCACTCATACCGCCTCCTCCTTCCCGGTCTAAGCCCAGCACCATGGGTGATCCGGCCTTCTGTTCTGCTGCCCCTCGTCTATGGAATGCCCTCCCTGACCGTCTGAGGGCACCACAAACGACGGACACATTTTAAAAAGGACTTAAAACTTTACTTTTTAGCAGAACCTATAACTTTAATTAACATTGCTGCTTTTTTTTGTCAGGTTTTTATATAGTTAATATTTTATTTTTTTTATTGATGCTTTTATCTGCTTTTACTTTGTAGCACTTTGAGATTCGATCCAAATGTAAAGTGCATATAAATTAAATGTATTATTATTTATTATTATTATTAGAGTGGGAGAGTTTATATTTTTTTGTTGAACGTAATGGCAAGCCATTCTGTCTTATTTGCCAGGCGTCATTAGCGCATTTCAAGGCTTCTAATCTTCAGCGCCACTTCAGCTCACTCCATGCTTACATTAACCAGGAATTTCCAAAAGGGACTGAACTTTGCAAGCACAAGTTAATCACTTTGAAAAGTCAGGCAGAAAAGCAGCCACAGTTGTTCGAAAAAATTTTACGAAGCACTCCGAGATCGTAACGGTTGCATCGTATCAACTGGCTTGGAACATTGCACGAGCTAAAAAGCCATACAATGAAGGAGTTTGTTAAAAAATGCCTCAGTGACATTGTTGAAATGTTGTCTCCTGAAAACGACAAACTAAAACAAATAGTATCAGACGTCCAACCTTCCCGCCACACTGTTGAACAAAGAATATCGGACATTAACACGGCTATTGAATCGCAGTTGCACTTTGATCTTCAAGCATGCGAGTATTTTAGTGTCTCATTGGATGAGTCTTGTGATATACAAGACAAGCCTAAGTTGACAATATTTGCACTGTCTGTGTCAAACGATTGTGTGATCAAAGAACTCCTTGATATTGTGCCATTAAAAGACAGAACCCTTGGCATAGATGTGAAAGAAACAATGATGGCTGCTTTTGTGAAAGCAAATCTGCTCATACCGAAACTAACTGCAATAGCCACGGATGGAGCGCCAGCTATGATCGGATCTGTGAACGGTCTTGTGGGGCTGTGCAAAGCTGACCAAACATTTCCCAAGTTTTGGGATTTCCACTGCATCATCCGCAGGGAGCAACTCGTGTCTAAATCACTTACTATAGACAACGTCATGAAGCCTGTGATGGAACTCGTTAATTATATCCACACACATGCGCTTAACTACAGGCATTTCAAGAATCTCATCGCCGAGCTGAACCATGGGCTTCCAGGTGACCTGCCGCTGTATTGCACTGTGAGGTGGCTGTCAAAAGGCAAGGTACTCTCTCGGTTCTTTGAGCTTTTGGATGCCGTGAAACTGTTCATGGAAGACCACCTCCTCGTATCCCGAGCTCTCGGATCCATAGTGGATTATGGATCTGGCCTTTTTGGTCGACATGCTGTGTCACTTGGACGGACTGAACCTTACCCTGCAGGGTAAGTTAAAAATGTTGCCTGACGTTGCCACACATGGTGCAAAGTGTGTTTGCGTTTGTCAACAAACTGAAGCTGTTCAAGACGCATATTCAAAAGGGAGATTTAGCGTATTTTCACGCTCTGCTAAAAGCCAGTGGGCAAGTCACCAGCGCCGCCATGAATAAGCAACAAGCCAGAAATGCAACGCTGGTTGAAAACCTGCACGAAAGCTTTGTGACCTGGTTCCGTGATCTACAACTGAAAAGGCCACAGATTACGTTCCTCGTCGACCCGTTTAATGTGGAGACGGACTGTTTTAAAGCCCCGCTAGTCACAGATGAGGCTTCGGCTGAGTTGGAGATAATCGATCTTTATGAAGAGGACCAACTGAAACCTGCTTTAAGGGAAGGGACCATTGAGTTCTGGAAAAGTGTGCCAATGGCAAAATACGAAGGTCAAAGGGGCTGCGCTCAAGATACTGACAATGCTTGGGTCAATATTCGTCTGCGACTCTGTGTTTTCTACCCTGAAACATGTGAAATCAAAGCATCAATCTTTTCTGACTGACCCACATTTGAAAGAATTGCTTCGAGTGGCAACAACGGAATACCAGCCAGATTTGAAGAGGATTGTTCAAGGCAAGGAATGCCCGAAGTCCCACTAAGCAACATACATAGTAAGAGAAAACGCTATCGTAAATTGTTTTGTATTTTTTGTGGACTTGGTTGAACTGAGAGTTTGTGTGTGTGAGACAGTGCACACAATGTTCATTGTTGAAAATTACTGGCCTGTGGTCTTAGTACTGTAGGAGTCCAGTTCTGTCATTATCATGCTGGTGTGTGACATTTACAGTAAATCTGGCTGAGCAGAGGTCTGTGTGTGTGAGAGAGTGAGAGGAAGGGATCGGGGGATGTTCATGTGTGCCCGTGTGTATGATGTGGCTCTTTGCAGAAACACAGTTTAAAAATTGGCTCTTAGTCTCTGACTGGTGGGCCACCCCTGGACTAGCTGCTTTCAGTTGTGCCGAAAACCAATTACAGCCAAAAGGTCCTTTTCATTTGCAGCCCTTGCACTTCAGAAAGTTCAAGTCTGAATTAAAAACGGATCTTTTCTCAATGGCTTTTCCAATCCAGGCCATATTTTATATTCCTTTATACATAGATTTTGTGTAGATGAGTGGAAACTTTCATATATAACTAACACAATTTTTTCTGAATCAGTTCAAATAACTGTTTTATGTGTTTTTTAATTTTCATTACTTCAGCAAAGTTTGTGTGACCTGCAAAACAGGTTCAATTGCCTGAATAATTTATGTATCCAATTCTCTACAATACATCTTGCAGGACATGGCATGTCTCCCTGGTTAATCATCATCCTCAGAGCAGGAGGGGTCACTAAAGCGTAGTTATATTCAAATTAGAAAAGATGTCTAGGAAATACTGACCCACTCTGAGGCTCAAATGATCCTTTTGCACATTACAAACTATTTTTAGAGAAACAAAATGCATTTTCATCAATCAGAAACTATGTTAAAGTCTGACAAATAGTCAGGGTTTGCAAACAGAATATTTAACATGAAAATACACTGATAAACCATAAACTAATAACCACCTACTTAATGCTGTGTGCGCTTAAACAGCTTGGGCTGTTTGCATGGATTTTGTTTGTCCAGTAGGTCACATTAATGCTATTGCATTGAGATGTCTCAGGATAACATCCTTTCCTTTTTTAACTGATTCCACTGTATTTCACGTTATGCCTTATAAATAATAACTGCATACTTTTTTTAATTTTATAGTCAGTGCGCCTTTTTTGCACTGATATCAAAAACAAAATAGAAAACACCTGCCCCCTGCTGCTAACACAGCCGGTTTACACCGTGAGGCACAGAAAATAAATAATCAGTTCAATACTAACGCCGAACCCTTCACAATGACGCAAGATATTAAAGGTCTTTAGTTAGTAATATACAACAGGTCGCACTGCTTTTAGTTGGTGGTTTAAAAAAGCGCATAGGTTAACACAAAACCAAGTTACAAATGCACACAAAAGAACACATACCAGACTGAAAATTATACCAACAATATAATTATTAACAATTAGTCTGAACAAATAGAATTGCCGTATCTATTGACTCTTAAGGCTTTTAGACCGACTAAAATAACCACTAGAAAACTAGCTAGGATACATCAGAGCAGGTGCAACAGGATTCATCGAAACTCAGCTACTTCTCGTGAAAAACAATAAATAATGCTGTGCTAGGATTATAATAGTTTGCGTATTATAAATGTTTTATTTATGAATACTTTTAATTCAGTTATGGAAGTACTTACAGCAAGATACTCAGTTGCATATCTTCTCAAAGAGAGTAGTCCGACTCCGTTAACTGGCATTACGATCTTAGAACTGTCCGAGATTGTTACCAAAGATATTACCAAACTATCTTTACTTAGATACTAAAGGAGGATGTAGTCCACATTTTAAAAGAAAACAGGAGTTTCAAAGTGTAAAATCTGTAACAATTATTCCTTTAATACTCAAAAGATGTCTCCTCAACTATATATTTAGTACTCCCCCTGGTCCGGTTCAGATCATACCAAAGGAGAGCAGGGGTGGGTATTGGAGATACATTTAAACAAATGCGTTATAAATGAGAGGAAACAAAAACAACCTTTTGCAACTTTAACTTTGATTGATTATAAAGGGCGAGTAATTGATAATCATGGACACCCAAACCGTTTTAACATTATCGATACGTTATGGTAAAGTTAGCCCTGTAATACCGCTGAGATGGAGCCGTCCAAAACTCCCATTGATTTTGACGAGCTTACTTTGGGATTCCTACAAAAACACATTTCAAAGCATGCAGGATTCCTAAAAATAAATGCAATTAAAGGAACACCTTATATGTAATTAAGAGTGTAAAACAGATTTCAATGTACTTAAGATTACAAAATACGGCATCACCATAACAAGATGAAAGTTCAATATTATAGTGCTTTGCAAACGTACACGGCATATTTTGCATTATAAAAAGGCTCTTGCCCTTGTGTATGGCAGCATTCATGTGGAGAAGCTATATAATCTTTAACAAACAGTTACAACAAAGTTTTATGTACACTATTTCATGTCTATGTATAGACATGTTTCACAAGGACTAAGAAGCTAAAAAAAATTTTTTTTTTAAACGACCTCAGATCAAAAGGACCCAAATGTAGGCTTTGTGAACTCAGGTTTAGCCTTATAGAGCTATGTAACAAATTGAACTCCAATATATGGGCAGATAACGCTGTGCCATAAGGTATCTGTGTCTCACAATAATTCCATAGTTGTTTTATGTGTGTTTGAGCATTGCCTTTTTATTGGTATTGTGTGTGTGCAAAAGATAAATTACATTAGTGTGCCACTGGTCCCTAAACTTGTGAAAAATTCCTAATGCCATGCAAACTTAAACAATATCTTTTAAAAATCAAAGCTTCTAAAAAGAGCAGAAGCTTTTATATTGCAGTTTAAATGTAGCGTATAACTTCAAAGAAGCTATGCCGTAAAAATGCCTCAAGTAAATGCGAATTTGAGAATTAATTAAGGTTATTTAAGTACAATCAAATCAACTGAAATCTGACAAATCTGCTTAAATGTAGGACATGCAAATGCAAAACAGGTTCAATAGCCTGAATAATTTGAGATTTGATCCAAATGTAAAGTGCATTATAAATTATGTGTCCAATTCTCTACAATGCAACTTGCATGACATGATATTTCTCTCTGGTTAATCATCATCCTCAAAGCAGGAGGGGTCACTAAAGCGTAGCTGTATTCAAATTAGAACAGATGTCTAGGAAATACTGACCCACTAAAGCTCAAAAGATCCTGTGCACATAAACTTTTTTTAGAGAAACAAAATGCATTTTCAACAATCAGAAATTGTGTGTATGTAAATAGTCGGAATGTGCATACAGAATATTAACCATGAATATACACTGATAAACCATAACCTAATAACCACCTGGCTTAATGTTGGATGTGCAAAAACAGCTTGTGCTGTTTGCATGGCTTTTTTCTCTCCAGCAGGTCCCATTGCATTGAGATGAATCAGGGTAACATCCTTTCTTTTATTTTAACTGATTCCAGCATATCAATTTAAGAACAAAATGTTCACTTGTTGCCAAATATATTCCACACGCTGACAGGTAGCATTGTAAAGAGGCCTCTCAGTTTTGTGATCAGGAATAATACTGTATATTGCTGTACATAAGAAGTGTTGATCAATGTGTTCTGCAATTCATATTAGTTCTTGCAGCTAGCTGCGGTCATTTTCAACACACGAGCCAAGTGATCCACCATTAGCAGTTATCACAGAAGGGAGTTTGATGCGACATTGGCTCCAGGATGTTCTGCGCCCAGCGCTGAGGCGGGTATGGGAGACACAGGAGGGTTGGGTATCTGGGGTGCGATTGGGACCCGATGAAAAGGGCCGCCTATCAAACAAATGCAGGAAACACTTTTGATTGTTTTGTTTTTCTTCTCTACCTCAGTTAATAGTTTGGAATGCTACGAGCAGTATGTCTCTCTGGTATTGCTTTGCTCTGTAGTATGGGCCTCTGATTTCCTAAGTGAGTCTGTAATAACAGATGTTTATCACATCTGTAAGTCTGTCATGAATCTGTAGTCAGAGCCAATTCATCAACACTCCTGATTTGCAGCTCATGAATGTCATCATAAAGTTTCCTGTGGTCTTTTGCTCAATGATGATGTAAACTAAGGCTCAACAAACGCAAAATGTTAAAAAATTTCAAAGTTTAACAGGAAACAATTTTATCCGATGCCATAAGTTGCTAATTGTTGAACTGTGAATGGACAGTCTGCCTGCTTTACTCTCAAATATTGTGGGAGCGTCACATTTCCTTTCCTACTAAAAAAGTTCCAAACTGAACAGTTTTGCTGGTTGAAGCATGTTTCTATTGTTGAACTATCGCTACTGGTCGTAATAGCACACGCTGTAATTTTTCATTTGTTAATAGTGCAAACAGGCTGTAGATGCTTTACTGCTCCCTGCTGGTAATAGAGTATTCATTTCCTTTTGTTAAAAGCAGCTTGTAAACACCCTTTAGCTGCATTACTGGCACCCTTTTGTCAGTTGACCTGCTTTACTAACAAGGGCTGGAAAAAACAAGCAAAAAATATTTTTTTTAACTGTTTATTAATAATTTTTTTAAATAATTAATAAATGTTTGAATATTCAATAATTGTTGCCAATTTCTTGTACAATAGAAAAATAAAGTATACAACTGAAATTCCAAAAATATAGTCTTGTTATAGAGTATTAGAGTTATTGGAAGTTCCCAAGAGTCATCTTCCATCTATGGCTTTCGTTGCTACTACCAGGAGGTAGTAGCAACGAAAGAGGTAGCTAGAGGACTACACCCCATTTTCATCTGTCTTTAAAGTTGTCCTATTAATGGCTCAAAAGTAATATTTGAAGGTGTGTCCAATCTCGGATATTCACTTCATCTACGTCGGATTATCCTATAAAATAATTAGACAGACATTGTTTCTAGAAAGTCACATTTTTTTTGACACCATTTTCTTATTGTTATAAGGACAACGGGTCTCATTCACCAACTGTTCTTACGAAGAAATCTCTTCTTAAACTCCACTTAGGTCATTTTTACGTAGATTCCGATATTCAATGTTTCCTTATTTTGGATTTGTTCTTAGGTAAAAATGGATTTACGAACACTCAAGAGCACTCTTACAAACATTTGGGTGATGATGTGTTTTTAGAAAATAGTTGGTTATTATATTTTCTTCAACAATACTGTTGTAGAATACCGGATTTAAATTACAATAATATTATTTTCACCTATAATAATTTATAATCTTTTTTTGGTATTTTACCAAGCATTATGGTATTTCCAAATGAATAAAACGCTATACAACAGACCGGCTATTACCATTTATCATAAAAACATCACTTCAAAAACAAAAGGTTTCAGTGCGTATCTTTATTTATTTTATTATTTTCATGAATTTCGAAAAGCATATCAGAGGCTGCGACCAGTGGTGATACCTTTGAATGGGTCTTATATCAGATGTGCAACTGCACTTGAATGGGACCTGAGTGCACCCCTTCCTTGAACAGTGGGTGCACTGCTGCAGGAATGTGTTGGCTTTGAAGTGCCCGGTTGCGCCTCAAACAAATAATTTTGTCACTGATGCAATGGTCCAGAAACATATCATTTTTAACCTCAGATTTGAGATCAAACCAATTTTATTCCACTTAATGTATGCCCCTGTTCAGGTACAGAATTAAACATGCGATAGCTTAAATGCACCTTTTCGGTGTTATTTTATATCCACTACTGACACTATTAAAGACAACCCGTTTTCTCTCCAACTTTTAGAGCAAAATTCAGAGCTGCTAAACTTGTTTTAACATTTGGTGTCCAGTACTCCACTGATTTTCTTTGACGCAATTTGTGTGGTTATCGTGTGTGTGCACGTAACCCTGGGGCCTAATGCACTTCTATGGGGCTTGACGGGGCATTTACCCCTGCCATAGCATTTATGTCATGCCCAGGGGAGAAAGCATGACATCAACTTCTCTTGGGTCTTTTCTTAGGACTCTTGTTCAGAAAAAAATTGAAGAAAACAATTTAGGAAGATATTCGTGAATGAGGCCCAATAAACTAAATACTATTTAACTCTATTGAGGCAGTACTCGATATTCTTGGTAAACAATTATGTTATTTTCACAGACTGCGGATTGTCTCTGGACATTTTCTACCGCTTCACTAGTGTTTGCTGCTAATTGAGTTGTAGTTTCTAACATTGGAAAACTTAACTCAGTACTACGGTGGTTCTTTAGGTGTATAATCATATTAATTAACACCATGAATTTAAGGAGCTAATTTCCACTCCTAATCGCACCAGTAAAGCAGAGTTAACAGCCTGCATTACTTTTCATTCGTTACATTAAAATATCTCCACACCACTGACATAACTCATAACTCTCATAACTGACATTTGACTATATTTTCTCAATTAATATATAGCAGCAAGCATGTATTTTGTTGACATATCACTTACTATATAACACCAAGTCCATATGTCGCCTCCTTGGCTTAGACAATTCAGGTAACTATATTTCAAAAATGTTATCAGCATTTACAGATGGATTGGTTGGAAATAAACAGCGGCATTTGTTGGAGAAACATACAGTTCACTTCTTCTGTGCACATTTTCTCCGAGTATAAAAAGTAATAGCACATGCACTGATCTTAATCACCCCGACGGCCTCCACAGCTTCCTGCCAGGAGGCAGAAACTCCCGGTTGTTCAGGGGTAAAACCTCCATGGCTGCCTGCATAATTGTGATGAACTTCTTAACTTCATCTTCTAATTCTCCTGTGACGGCATCACTCACACCACATCACTCTGAATGCTGCCACACTTCCAATCACTCATCTTCAAAGTCTATGACCAGAATGAAATTCGGGATCTCCACTTAATCAAATATTCCTCTCCATCAACTCGACTACAACTTTGCAACTTCAGTGCAACAATTTCTTTATGACAATGAGTTGAAGCTTCAGCTACCAGAGGTGTGAGACTCCTGTGCTGCGGCCAATGTGAACCCTACCATTGAGGATAAAAGAAAACAAACAGCCACGTTTCTGCCACGCAGTAGGCTGGGCAGGGAGGGGATGACAGCACGTCACTGTTACATAGTTCTAGATGTTCTCTGGACATTAACTAATGAAAACGCAACCCTCTGCCACCACAACTGCTGCCGCAGCACCAGCCCCTGGGATCATTGTGGGTCTAAGCTCTAACAGATCATGCATTCTCCATGCCCCCTCCCCCATAACCCACAACCCACATTACATTGTTAGTCTTCCTATCATCCTTCTCATTATCACACACTTCCACCAAGGCTAACCTGTATCCGGGGTACATTAATGACAAAATGAATTCTTTACCTTACTTTAATAACAAATATAAGTTGTAATTTATTGGCTCCAATGATATATGCTCTATTTTTCTGATGTTTTCGTATATTCTCAATCTTACAATCACAATAATTACAATGACAGACTGGCAAAAAGGATAGCAATATAGATAAAAATAGAGAGATAGCGAGATGGACAGATAGACAGATAGATATATAGATAGATAAATTGATAGATGAATATTCAGCCTCAATGCCCAATAACGAGACACAATGTTCAGGAAATATTTTTAGACAGAATTGAAAGAGCAACAATGGAAACACCATCTCATAAAGTTCATATCCCAGCAGCTTGGACGTCTGTATTACGGCTCTGGATGGTTGTGCCTGCTACAGATATTACTGAGCAGCAGAAATCCCACATCAACCAAAGGGGGCTAAAAATAACAGCAGGACAACAGGAGCAGATAAACAAACAAAATAACACGGGGTTTTTAAAATTTTGGCTAACAGAACTAAATAAACAGAAAAGGGAGGTTTCTCAAATTCCCCCTGTGTATCGTCTTTATCTAAGTCTTGCCTGGACGCCATATAATGGGAGGGGGAAGCACTAAATTGTGCAGAACACAGACCGCAGTATAGACCAAGTGTACACAGTTAGTCTGGTATCTATAGATGGTCTGGTATGTTTGGTTGTGCCTTGTTCCATTTGGTGCTTACTTGGTCCGGGGCCAGCAATCCAAAAAAAGAACATTAAACCTTCAGTCAAGCACGAAAATGGCAGTATAATGATGTGGGAATGCTTTGGTGTTTCTAGGGCCATGATGACTTGCCATATTTGAGGCAAACTTGAATTTTACTCTCTATCAGATACCTCTGAAAAAGAATGTCAGGTCTGTGAGTTGAATCCTAAGCGCAAATTGGTCATGCAGCAAGACAATGATACCAATAAGAAGAGCAAATCCACCTCTGAATAGGGAATAGAGTGGAAGTTTTTGAGAGCCCTAGTCAAAGTCCAGACCTGAACCCTCATTGCTGTGGTGGGACTGGAATAGAACAGTTCCTGCTCACAAACCGCCAAATCTTGCTGCACCAAAGCCATTCGGGAAAGAATTCTGGGAAAAAATTTCAATGCAGTAAGAGACTTAGCTCAAGTTACCGGTTGTGTTGTTTGTGTTTGTTGCCGCAAAGGACTAACTCTCGAATTCAGTGGGACACACGTGTTTAATGCAAGAGATTTGGATCAGATAATGCTTTTGCCCTATTAAATAAAATCAGCATTTAAATTTTTTGCTTCACTAATGTTACTTCTGTTTTGTTATATTCGGTCTGAGCGTACAAAGATGTGTAAAAAACGAAATCAGCTGGGGATTTAGAATATAACTTCATAGCACTTTATTCAATCTCTCAAAGAATGCCATCAGACACAAACATTGTGTTCTTGAATTCGACTAGAGCAATGCTATCTATGTGGTTTGCAGATTGTTTAATGAGGGTGGCTGGAACTATGTTATGCAGAAATTTTAACATGCTAAGCCCCATTCCTGATTTTTGGCTCTAATTCTGTTTTATTTTAATAACTAGAAATATTTAATTCAAAAAAGTTTTCAGCAATCTCACATTCCTAATCCCAGTCACTGGCTTACTTGCTGGTAACATTTTATATCTTTAGCAGACAACTATAGCTTTAACACATAAAACTATAAATTGTTACCAGTGAGTGGGCCAGTTCAATTAAAGACCTGTATTTGCTTGAAATGCATCCATGTGGATATTATTCAAGTACGTGTGAAAGTTGAGGTTTGGTTTTTTTTTCTTTCTTACACCTTCTTAATTCAAATAATCTCCACAGTATTTTTGCTGTCAAACCGATACGAACAACTGTGATGAATTTGAATTGCATCAAACCTGTAAGCTAGAGCGGTAACATTTTAAAGACTTACATTTAAATAATAAAAGGAGAAGGAGCAATATTCATTCTTCCAGCCAATACCTTTGTCACTGTAAATTTTAATTATTTAATAAACCTTGAGAATGCATTCTAGTATTTCTTCCGTGTCCACATGGTGAGCAAATGTAATCTCTGAAGACGTTTGGCTATTGTAATGCTTTTACGTAAGCAGTTTGTTTCTTTGGCCCTTGTCACTTCCCCCACAAGTTGGAATAGTGCTACAGTGCCGCATAATTCAGGCTCGAAGCCATTATGCAATGTTCAAATGGAATGCATGTGCGAACCATATCTAAACACACATGCCACTCACAAATCTGTGATGAGAGTGTAGTAAGAGAGAGAACTAGAGAGCATACAGAGGAAAGAGAATAGTTGCGTGAATTGGCCCTCCACAGTTTTTAACTGTGTAATCAAAGATCAGAATCTCTTCTGGAGAGACAAACTAGTAGAAAATTTCCTATTTAAAATTTTGAATTTAAAAAGGCTACTGCTGTATTTTGCTTTTCGAGAGATGATAAAACAAAACAGCGAAGGCTGAGATAGCAGCTCAGATTATAAATAGAATAAAGGGGAGGTATAAACTTGATAATCAAGACTAAAGCGATATTCTGGAGCGACAAACTAGAAGGAAAATTATATCTTACCGTTTTCCATAAAGAAAAGTCAGTTCAAACTGTTGTATTTTTATTTTGTAGTGATGGTGAAATTAAACTGTGCCATCACAGTCCGGGCTCTACCTGTAGCTACTTTTGAGGAGTGGAAACACAAATGGAAATGTATCTTTTAATTTCCTGAAGTACTGTCAACATTCTTATGTGTTTATGAACTAGGGGTAAAATATCCTATATAAAAAATAAATCTACTTGAGTCGATTTGAATAAATACATTTTGGATTTTAGCAGACCAATGAGTGAGTCAGTCGAAAGGGGAGCAGGAGTTGGAAATAAAGACCTTACATATTGGTGAAACCGAGATCAATCTCCTTGCACAGGTTGTTTTTTGTTTGTGCCACCAATTTCTTTCTTTCTAGTTTCACGAGTACTGTCTAAAAAACAGTTTTCTTTTTTTTCATAAAAAGTTTTCCCGAGTGCTAAAAATATGAATATTAGAGTAAAACATGGTATATAGAAGATGGATCTCAAGTTGATTTATCTGCACTGAATTTTGATTTAATCGCACCAACGATTGAGATAAAATTTAGCACAAACTATTTTGGAGATAAATCTCCCTAGTGTCGGAAATATACTACCTATCTTTCCAAAAACCAACCCAGTTTTTCCTCGCACTAACGTTTATGGGGGTATAAAAATTGAATATGATCCATTAAACATGATTTTGTCCGTATAACTAGCCATAACTCACTATGTCCTTCAAAAGAGTCCTTCTTTTTGGTTTTATAATATTGGCCCCTTACTAATGACGTCAGCGGCCTGTCTCCTGTCGCCAATGTTACATTATTTTCAGCACGCCGAGGACAAGGCTGATTCATCATGAAAAGTTTGAAAATTATTTGTAATAATAATCAAATTAAATTAACGCTACTGTTTTAAGAGAGGGGCAGCAGGGGAGACCAGCTCAATTAAGGGACGAGTAGTAGGTAAGTTCCCACAGCAGGGAAAGAAACAGTATGTAAGAGAAGTTCAGTAGTGGGCAACTGGGTATATGTGGGAAATATTTATGTTTTTATCCCATCTAAGTGCTGGCAAACAACTGAAATCAGGGTGGAATCCTGAATTATTATTTTTTTCTCTAAAACATTAGCAAGTTCAACACGTGTAAACCACCTTGCTAAAGTTTATGGTCGATTATTTTTTTTTTTTATTATTTAACCATTTTAAACTAGGTTACATTTTATTTATCATGGATGTGAGTGAGAGTTTTTTTCAGGTCACCATTCCTCTCAATACAACAATTTAATGGTGTTTACTAGAGTGAAAATGAAAACTCAAAAATGTGACATCTAAGGGAAAAAGGAAGGAGATTGTGTTTATGTGTTTGGGTCTTCTACTCATATTTCATTCAAAATGTTTGATTTATTCCTGCTAAAGAAAAACGTATTTTACTGTACCATAATGGGGAGGGAGAGAGAGAGGAGGGTGAAGGAGGATGGAGAAACAAGAACAGAGAAAGCAAAGGTTATGAGTATTTCTGAAAATTGATTGTGAATGCATTAACTCTAGATAATACCGTAATAAAATAATCTGAATGTCAGTCAAATTGCGCTTTTTTAACTGTAAAATTATGTTGTTGGGCCATTAAACTTAAGGTTGTAAGTTTTAGTATAACTCCTGAAACTGACTATAATTTGACTTTCTTATTTCTTGTTGTGGGATTACTAAATGAATGCTTTGATATTATTTAGGAAAATTTTTATGTTGGACCGAAAACAGATAACCAGTAGATTCTGCCCTTCAGTGTAATGTTATTATTCTTTTATCTATGTATTTGTAAGAGAAGATATTTGAAGGGTATTGAAATAATAATGAGATAAGTTTTTTATATTTATTTGGGCTAAATGGATTGAATTATAAAACTAAAATAATTTAGGATAATCAATGAATTTGTCGTTAGATTAATCGAATAATTGAAAAAAGAATTGTTAGATGAATCGATACAAAAATAGTCACTAGGTGCAATCCTTACACATATTTTCTTCCTTAATCGCAATAAAGGTGAGAACATATGAAGTTAGAAACTTCCACCTATATAATGATTATAATGTTATAATGATGTAATAATTTAATTTATCCAAAACATCAGCGGCAATAACTTCCTGTGTGAGGTACTCCCCCTCTCCATCTGACTTTGCAGCTTGCATATTTATTTGATTTATATTTATTTGATTTGCCAACATAAAATAAGCAGCTGGACAAGAGAGAAGTTCATCACAATAAGTCTAAGTTTTTACAGTTGTTAAAAGTGTTTCACATCTTGTATTTTTTTTTAAAACTTTTGTAATATTGCTTTCCAAATGATGACTTGGTCTGGGGCTTTAGTAAAGGGCTTTCATAACTTGTACATTTATTTTACTTTTGTAATCTTGTTTACAAAATCTTTAAATTTGTTTTGCATCTGTTAATGGGTTTTCCATCTCGTAAATTTGAATTCCATCTGTAATTTTGATGTCTAATGTTTATTTTTCGACGTATTTCTGTGCCACTGTAATTGCTGTAATGGTTACTCACCATTTAAGTACCATTTTGTATGTCAACTAAGCTGACACAATTCTAGTTTAAAGTAGATTATGAAACACTTCAAACAAGGCATTTTCCACCTCTGGGGTTACTTTAAACTCTAAAAAGCAATAAGTAGCCCTGGATATTATACTGGAGCTAATAACAACAGCACCTAGGCCTGAACCCACTGTACGTCACGTTTAGTTTATAAGTTCCTATTAAACATAACTTACAAACACGGGCATTTATTGGAGCGATAAAACATTTATTTACTTTTATTAGGCTTTTGAGAGAATCGTATGACTTGTTAGCGGTAGTACTAAGGCCTGATATAGCAATGGGGAAAACAAGGCAGGAAGAAAACACATCGACATCCAGCAGCAACAGTGGACTACGTCATCTACTTACCAGGTAAAACTCGTCTGTTTGGGTTTTAAAAGTGACCTCGACAGCTTAATCCCAGAGTAAGGGTGGATTTGAACGATGTAGTTGGCGGTTGACTGAACAAGAACGAAATTGTGGAGAGTAGTGTGATTTCGACAGGACCCAGAAATGATTTCCTGGTTCTCGCAGGTATGTGGGCGTGGATTTGAGACTGCAGGTGTGTTGTGTGCAGAGTTTCGATCAGGATTCCCTCTATATACCGCACGTGATGGCGTTCTCCTGAGTTACCTAGCCAATGATCAGAAAATATAACAAAAATATAATAATAATAATAGATCTGTTCAAAAAAACATATCTTCCCAGATTCAACATAAACGACCACTTTGACTGACCACTGGACTCCCGATATTTTTAATTCCTGTTGAACAGTCGTTACAGATACATCACATGTTATTCAAACAAGGAACCAGCGTTCATATATTTACTTTAGTGTAGGGTTCCTCTCTGCTTAGTCCTAAATTTAAGGGCTCCATGTCTGAACTCCAAGACATACAGCTCTGCTGAATTAAGTTCTCTCAGAACCCTCTGGGGAATGGGATACTAGTCCGTGGAATAATTTCATCAAACTGTAGCCTAACTTTGATCTGCTGTGGCTCAGTTGTTTGTTTTGAGGAGGAAGAATGAAGTATATTCTGAAAAAGAAAAGCTACATTATATAGATAATTTACTTTGGTAAACAGAAATCTCATATCCTTTTAAAATACAAAAAAATGCTCTGCATGCATCCTCTTACTTAAAAAAAAATTGTACTTGAAGTAACAAAGCAGCGGGAGGTTGCAGAGTTGAAGATTTTTGGATTTTCTCTGGGAGTGACGAGGATGGACAGGATCAGAAATGAGTATAGCAGAGGGACAGCCCAGGTTAGACGTCTTGGACACAAATTAAGAGTGACCAGATTCAGGACATGTGAAAAGGAGGGAAACTGAATATATTGGTAGAAGGATGGAGATGGGGTTTCTACTTTCTTCATACACGACAACAAGATAAAAATATAAAAACAAGTATATAAATATGACTATAGAGTACAAGTGTGCTCTATGTACAGTTATCGTGCAAGTTTTATCATGAGGTAGTTGTCAGAAATAGTACAATAACATATGCAGAAATGATTGTGGTGGGCTAATATTAAGGTGAATTTAGGTGGGTCAACTGTTTGAAGTGATTGCGTTATTGTCGTAAATTAAAGGGGAAGACAAAAGTGGAGATTTTTGGATCTACTCACAAACTGCATATTTGGATAAAGACACAATGTGAATCTTTATCCAAATATTTATTGTAAAAGTCAAAGTAAATCAGAAAATGAAATTACATAGACAGCAATCTAATGCTGGGACAAGGCACAAGTGCTAGTTGTGTAATTAAACAGACTAAAAGTTCCACGCATCACCGCTAAATTGTCTTTCAGTTTTTATAACACCCACTCTAAAATAATGGCGGTCAGAGCAGTAAGGAAATTGAACTGTTGACCTTTGTTTCTGATGGAGCTGAAAGAAGATCTGCTGCCACTCTTTCTCTGAGTGTGATCACTCTGTCCAAAGCTTTTGATGCTGGACCTTGAGCTGGTTGTAGATGGCTGGAGGGACCAAGGCATCTTCTTCAGCTGAGAGATAGATGATAGTATGTATGATGAAAAAAAAACGACCTTTTTGAAAAGGAATCCCCATATGACTGGTATTATTAAATAATTAAATGCAATTTGAAACAAAGGTCAAATCCAGTGCATTCATTTTTGCAATATACAGAGGAAGATGTTAGACCTGTGGACTCCACCTATATACTTACGGTGAAAGGGCTCATTACGAAGTGGAGTCCAACTCCCATGTCTTTGAAAGGGTCACATAATAAACACACAACTCAAAAGATTTAGGTGATCAATACAAATATATATATGAAATGCAAAGACCAAAGGTACTATTCAATCAGGCAAAGCAGGTTAATGGAGAATAATGTAATCTAAAACTCCTCAGACAATCTTACATAGGTTATTATGGAGCTATCCATGACTCTGCAAGATCACAACAAGTAGGAGGCCTCGGCTCAGACGCAGGTATGAAACTCTTATCTGTACGAAACTCTTCTTGATGATGATGTCTCCACAGTGGAGGATCCTTTAGCTGCAATCAGAGTACGTGATGATGTGTCAGCCAGAGAAGACTTGCTGGTAGCTTCAGCCCTCTTCCAATTGAACGAGTAACCAAAGTACATATCAACCAAGAAACGTTAATCATGACATACCACCAATGCTAGTAAGGTTTAATGATAGCAAATCAAGGAAGAAGATATGATGTGATGTTATCCCAAGGTATAGTCAAGTTTGAGCTCATTCTTAGTATTAAGTAAAACTCCAATCACATATATAACAATGTCCCTCAATCATCCATTCAATGCTTGCATAAATACTGGGTAATGTAAAGTTTCCATGCTAGATTACTAGCTTAGGTTAGTTTACCGTTATGAAATAGCCTGCTGTGAATACCATCTTATTATAAATAAAATCTATCACCCTTCCCTTACATATCAATACTTATCCCCAACACTTTATTGGGGATTGCTCCATAAGACTGTTTGCAACACACACGGCAATAAGAGTATTTTATCTATTTATTTTGTATAGGTTTTTTTTTTTTTTTTTAACTAATTAGTGCACTGAGCATACTAGGTACAGTAGGTTAGGTACAACACTTGCTGCTGCCCTATTTTAAGTGTTTTCCGGGCCAATGCTACGTTATTTCGGTCTGATGAGCGCTGTATGGTGTGAATTTGAATGACAAATAAAGTCTGTCTAAGTATAAGTCTTATTGTTTGCTGCTATTAGTAATCTATCTTTATTACCGGCATACTTGATTTTGCCTTTGTGTGATCAGCAATATAGAAAACCTTACCTGATATGAACTGAGCACAGTAGCAGCACTGATATCGGGTTAATACTATTAAAGGCCTACCTGTCAATACACCTACCGACCAGCCACAAAATTACAACCACTCACTGAATAATTTAAAAACACAATGACGCTAGAGCAACTGTTTTCCAGTCCAAACAGTAAAAGATGGCATTCATATTTCCACTATCACGTGGAAAGTTATGACCAAAGGCAACTTTACGTCAGTCCATGTCAACATACAGCAGCATGAGAAATGCGCCTGCATTTGCTTTCCACTCGGGTAGAGTGAACTCTGCACTCTGGAGTTCACTCCACCTGAGATCTTTACAACCATAAACCGGTCTCTAATTAGCTCCAGGAAGGATCATGCAGTTGGTGTGTTGGCAGCTGCTGTCAGTCTGCAGATGGACCAAAACGTTAATCATCTGTCTGATATGAAAGACTACATCTAAATCGATCATTGGATACGCACACACATTTCTTAAAACTGTCTGCAGAATGTCATCAAATTCCAGCTGTGTAGACTTGTCTTTGTCACGCCTCTGTGTTCCTTTCTCCCTCTGTGTCTGTCTTGTGATTGGTCATCACGCTCACCTGTGTTTCCCCTCCAGCTGTGTCTCATTGTCTCGTTATGTCTGTGTATAAAGTCTGTCCTTACCTTCCCTTCTAAGCCAGTTCGTTACATGATGTCCTCTTGTCATCACGTGGTCCAACCCCTCCCAGTGTACTGTAAGTAACCTCCAGTTTTTCTGTCCCTGTCTTTTCCTTGTGTCGCGGAGGAATAAATATATTTGACACCAGCGCTACGTTTTATGCGTCTGCATTTGGGTCCGGGAAAAAAACCCACAGAACTGCATAACAGTCTTGGCTCTTTTATGACTTTCTGTTAAGTTAGTTAAAGATTCCTATGTTCATATAGTGAATGATTAGTATAAAATGAGATTCACTAGGTTGCTTAATTATTTGATTTAATATTATCATATATGAGAAAGTCAGTGTGTAGTCACACATTGACTTTCTCATTCATATTGCGGAGCTTCCTTGGGCCGGACTTACTGGACATTTTACAGACTGCTTTTGGATTGAGGGACTCTGCTAGTCCAATTACCAATTACACTGAAAAATCTTTAATATACCTGACAGAAAAGAAGGACATGTGCTTCAGTGTACAAACATACCCTTCTGCCTGGCTTTCACTAAATTAAGTAAGTGAAGGGAGACCGGTAAGAAATGATTTTGGTTAGGCGAGCAAAGAACAAAACAAAATGTTACTGTAACAGTGTGTAGCGGGTTGTCTACGTTTTACCTAGAAAATAATTGAACCCAAAGTTTATTTTGGAAATTATTAAACTAATTAATCAATTTAAGAATTGATTAATTAGTTTATTAGTATTAATATATAAATATATATAAATATATAAATATAAATATATATATTAATATATATATATATATATATTAATATATGTATTAACATATATATATATATATATATATATATATATATTAATATATATATTAATATATATATATATATATTAATACTAATAAACATACACATATATATATATATATATATATATATATATATATATATATATATATATATATATATTAATATATATATATATATATATATTAATATATATATATATATATATATATATAATAATACTAATTAATCAATTCTTAAATTGATTAATTAGTTTAATAATTTCCAAAATTAACTTTGGGTTCAATTATTTTCTAGGTAAAACGAAGACAACCCGCTACACACTGTTACAGTAAAATTTTGTTTTGTTCTTTGCTCGCCTAACCCAAGTCATTTCTTACCGGTCTCCCTTCACTTACTTAAAGAAGTAATATATATATATATATATATATGACGCCTCTTCCGGGGACGCCTTTTCCGACTCCAACCGGTGACGCCTTTTCCGGGGACGCCTTTTCCGGGGACGCCTTTTCCGGGGACGCCTCTTCCGGGGACGCCTCTTCCGGTGACGTCTTTTCCGGCTCCTCCGGTGACGCCTCTTCCGGCTCCTCCGGGGACGCCTCTTCCTGCTCTTCCGGGGACGCCTCTTCCGGCTCCTCCGGTCACGCCTTTTCCGGCTCCTCCGGTCACGCCTTTTCCGGCTCCTCCGGTCACGCCTTTTCCGGCTCCTCCGGTCACGCCTTTTCCGGCTCCCCGGTGACGCCTCTTCCGGCTCCTCCGGTGACGTCTGTTCCGGCTCCTCCGGTGACGTCTTTTCCGGCTCCTCCGGTGACGTCTTTTCCGGCTCCTCCGGTGACGCTACTTCCGGCTCCAACCGGTGACGCTACTTCCGGCTCCAACCGGTGACGCTACTTCCGGCTCCAACCGGTGACGCTACTTCCGGCTCCAACCGGTGACGCTACTTCCGGCTCCAACCGGTGACGCTACTTCCGGCTCCTCCGGTCACGCCTCTTCCGGCTCCTCCGGTGACGCCTCTTCCGGCTCCTCCGGTGACGCCTCTTCCGGCTCCTCCGGTGACGCCTCTTCCGGCTCCTCCGGTGACGCCTCTTCCGGCTCCTCCGGTGACGCCTCTTCCGGCTCCCCGGTGACGCCTCTTCCGGCTCCCCGGCCACGCCTCTTCCGGCTCCTCCGGTGACGTCTTTTCCGGCTCCTCCGGTGACGCTACTTCCGGCTCCAACCGATGACGCTACTTCCGGCTGCAACCGGTCACGGCTCCTCCGGTGACGCCTATTCCGGCTCCTCCGGTGACGCCTCTTCCGGCTCCTCCGGTGACGCCTCTTCCGGCTCCTCCGGTGACGCCTCTTCCGGCTCCTCCGGTGACGCCACTTCCGGCACCTCCGGTCACGCCTCTTCCGGCTCCTGCGGTGACGCCTCTTCCGGCTCCTCCGGTGACGCCTCTTCCGGCTCCTCCGGTGACGTCTTTTCCGGCTCCTCCGGTGACGTCTTTTCCGGCTCCTCCGGTGACGCTACTTCCGGCTCCAACCGGTGACGCTACTTCCGGCTCCAACCGGTGACGCCTCTTCCGGCTCCTCCGGTCACTCCTCTTCCGGCTCCCCGGTCACGCCTCTTCCGGCTCCTCCGGTGACGTCTTTTCCGGCTCCTCCGATCACGCCTCTTCCGGCTCTCCGATCACGCCTCTTCCGGCTCTCCGATCACGCCTCTTCCGGCTCCTCCGATCACGCCTCTTCCGGCTCCTCCGGTGACGCTACTTCCGGCTCCAACCGGTCACGCCTCTTCCGGCTCCTCCGGTGACGCCTCTTCCGGCTCCTCCGGTCACGCCTCTTCCGGCTCCTCCGGTCACGCCTCTTCCGGCTCCTCCGGTGACGCCTCTTCCGGCTCCTCCGGTGACGCCTCTTCCGGCTCCTCCGGTGACGCCTCTTCCGGCTCCTCCGGTGACGCCTCTTCCGGCTCCTCCGGTGACGCCTCTTCCGGCTCCCTGGTCACGCCTCTTCCGGCTCCCCGGCCACGCCTCTTCCGGCTCCTCCGGTGACGTCTTTTCCGGCTCCTCCGGTGACGCTACTTCCGGCTGCCACCGGTGACGCTACTTCCGGCTGCCACCGGTCACGCCTCTTCCGGCTCCTCCAGTGACGCCTATTCCGGCTCCTCCGGTGACGCCTCTTCCGGCTCCTCCGGTGACGCCTCTTCCGGCTCCTCCGGTGACGCCTCTTCCGGCTCCTCCGAATTTCATCTGTAATTCAGCTGAAATCACATACTTTGTCATTTTGGCCTTGTCTCGCTGACATAAGTCTATCTTTACAAGCATGTGTAATTTTGCTCCAAATGCACTTGGAAGCAGGTTTCAAGCCTAGATATAGTCAGATTTGGCTTATAGTGAAGACGAAGAAGGTTTTTTAACAACTTTCATCTGTATTTCAGCTGAAATCACATACTTTGTCATTTTGCTCCAAATGCACTTGGAAGCAGGTTTCAAGCCTAGATATAGTCAGATTTGGCTTATAGTGAAGACGAAGAAGGTTTTTTACCAACTTTCATGTGTATTTCAGCTGAAATCACATACTTTGTCATTTTGCTCCAAATGCACTTGGAAGCAGGTTTCAAGCCTAGATATAGTCAGATTTGGCTTATAGTGAAGACGAAGAAGGTTTTGTAAAAACTTTCATGTGTATTTCCGCTGAAATCACATACTTTGTCATTTTGGCCTTGTCTCGCTGACATAAGTCTATTTTAACAAACATGTGTCATTTTGCTCCCAATGCACTTGGAAGCAGGTTTCAAGCCTAGATATAGTCAGATTTGGCTTATAGTGAAGACGAAGAAGGTTTTTTAACAACTTTCATGTGTATTTCAGCTGAAATCACATACTTTGTCATTTTGGCCTTATCTCGGTGACATAAGTCTATTTTAACAAACATGTCATTTTGCTCCAAATGCACTTGGAACCATGTTTCAAGCCTAGTATAGTTATTTTTGGCTTAAAGTGAAGACGAAGAAGGTTATTTTTAACAACTTTCATCTGTATTTCAGATGAAATCACATAGTTTGTCATTTTGCTCCAAATGCACTTGGAAGCAGGTTTCAGGCCTAGATATAGTCATGTTTTCCGTAAAGGGAAGACTAAGAAGGTTTTTTACCAACTTTCATCTGTATTTCAGCTGAAATCACATACTTTATCATTTTGCTCCAAATGCACTTGGAAGCAGGTTTCAAGCCTAGTATAGTTATATTTGGCTTATAGTGAAGACGAAGAAGGTTTTTTACCAACTTTCATGTGTATTTCAGCTGAAATCACATACTTTGTCATTTTGCTCCAAATGCACTTGGAAGCAGGTTTCAAGCCTAGATATAGTCAGATTTGGCTTATAGTGAAGACGAAGAAGGTTTTGTAAAAACTTTCATGTGTATTTCCGCTGAAATCACATACTTTGTCATTTTGGCCTTGTCTCGCTGACATAAGTCTATTTTAACAAACATGTGTCATTTTGCTCCCAATGCACTTGGAATCAGGTTTCAAGCCTAGATATAGTCAGATTTGGCTTATAGTGAAGACGAAGAAGGTTTTTTAACAACTTTCATGTGTATTTCAGCTGAAATCACATACTTTGTCATTTTGGCCTTATCTCGGTGACATAAGTCTATTTTAACAAACATGTCATTTTGCTCCAAATGCACTTGGAACCATGTTTCAAGCCTAGTATAGTTATTTTTGGCTTAAAGTGAAGACGAAGAAGGTTATTTTTAACAACTTTCATCTGTATTTCAGATGAAATCACATAGTTTGTCATTTTGCTCCAAATGCACTTGGAAGCAGGTTTCAGGCCTAGATATAGTCATGTTTTGCGTAAAGGGAAGACTAAGAAGGTTTTTTACCAACTTTCATCTGTATTTCAGCTGAAATCACATACTTTATCATTTTGCTCCAAATGCACTTGGAAGCAGGTTTCAAGCCTAGTATAGTTATATTTGGCTTAAAGTGAAGACGAAGAAGGTTATTTTTACCAACTTTCATCTGTATTTCAGCTGAAATCACATACTTTGTCATTTTGGTCTTGTCTCGCTGAGTCTCGCTTTACACCTGTTTGTAAAGTCAATTTTTACAAACAGGTGTCATTTTGCTCCAAATGCACTTGGAAGCAGGTTTCAAGCTTAGTATAGTTATATTTGGCTTAAAGTGAAGACGAAGAAGGTTATTTTTACCAACTTTCATCTGTATTTCAGCTGAAATCACATACTTTGTCATTTTGCTCCAAATGCACTTGGAAGCAGGTTTCAAGCCTAGATATGGTCATATTTGGCTTATAGTGAAGACGAAGAAGGTTTTTTAACAACGTTCATGTGTATTTCAGCTGAAATCACGTACTTTGTCATTTTGGCCTTGTCTCGGTGACATAAGTCTATTTTAACAAACATGTGTCATTTTGCTCCAAATGCACTTGGAAGCAGGTTTCAAGCCTAGATATAGTCAGATTTGGCTTATAGTGAAGACGAAGGTTTTTTAACAACTTTCATATGTATTTCAGCTGAAATCACATACTTTGTCATTTTGGTCTTGTCTCGCTGACATAAGTCAATTTTTACAAACAGGTGTCATTTTGCTCCAAATGCACTTGGAAGCAGGTTTCAAGCCTAGATATAGTCATATTTGGCTTAAAGTGAAGACGAAGAAGGTTTTTTTTACCAACTTTCATCTGTATTTCAGCTGAAATCACATACTTTGTCATTTTGCTCCAAATGCACTTGGAAGCAGGTTTCAAGCCTAGATATAGTCAGATTTGGCTTATAGTGAAGACGAAGAAGGATTTTTAACAAATTTCATGTGTATTTCAGCTGAAATCACATACTTTGTCATTTTGGCCTTGTCTCAATGACATAAGTCTATTTTTACAAACATGTGTAATTTTGCTCCAAATGCACTTGGAAGCAGGTTTCAAGCCTAGATATAGTCAGATTTGGCTTAAAGTGAAGACGAAGAAGGTTTTTTAACAACTTTCATCTGTATTTCAGCTGAAATCACATACTTTGTCATTTTGGCCTTGTCTCGCTGACATAAGTCTATTTTTACAAACATGTGTCATTTTGCTCCAAATGCACTTGGAAGCAGGTTTCAAGCCTAGTATAGTTATATTTGGCTTAAAGTGAAGACGAAGAAGGTTATTTTTACCAACTTTCATCTGTATTTCAGCTGAAATCACATACTTTATCATTTTGCTCCAAATGCACTTGGAAGCAGGTTTCAAGCCTAGTATAGTTATATTTGGCTTAAAGTGAAGACGAAGAAGGTTATTTTTACCAACTTTCATCTGTATTTCAGCTGAAATCACATACTTTGTCATTTTGGTCTTGTCTCGCTGAGTCTCGCTTTACACCTGTTTGTAAAGTCAATTTTTACAAACAGGTGTCATTTTGCTCCAAATGCACTTGGAAGCAGGTTTCAAGCTTAGTATAGTTATATTTGGCTTAAAGTGAAGACGAAGAAGGTTATTTTTACCAACTTTCATCTGTATTTCAGCTGAAATCACATACTTTGTCATTTTGCTCCAAATGCACTTGGAAGCAGGTTTCAAGCCTAGATATGGTCATATTTGGCTTATAGTGAAGACGAAGAAGGTTTTTTAACAACGTTCATGTGTATTTCAGCTGAAATCACGTACTTTGTCATTTTGGCCTTGTCTCGGTGACATAAGTCTATTTTAACAAACATGTGTCATTTTGCTCCAAATGCACTTGGAAGCAGGTTTCAAGCCTAGATATAGTCAGATTTGGCTTATAGTGAAGACGAAGGTTTTTTAACAACTTTCATATGTATTTCAGCTGAAATCACATACTTTGTCATTTTGGTCTTGTCTCGCTGACATAAGTCAATTTTTACAAACAGGTGTCATTTTGCTCCAAATGCACTTGGAAGCAGGTTTCAAGCCTAGATATAGTCATATTTGGCTTAAAGTGAAGACGAAGAAGGTTTTTTTTACCAACTTTCATCTGTATTTCAGCTGAAATCACATACTTTGTCATTTTGCTCCAAATGCACTTGGAAGCAGGTTTCAAGCCTAGATATAGTCAGATTTGGCTTATAGTGAAGACGAAGAAGGATTTTTAACAAATTTCATGTGTATTTCAGCTGAAATCACATACTTTGTCATTTTGGCCTTGTCTCAATGACATAAGTCTATTTTTACAAACATGTGTAATTTTGCTCCAAATGCACTTGGAAGCAGGTTTCAAGCCTAGATATAGTCAGATTTGGCTTAAAGTGAAGACGAAGAAGGTTTTTTTAACAACTTTCATCTGTATTTCAGCTGAAATCACATACTTTGTCATTTTGGCCTTGTCTCGCTGACATAAGTCTATTTTTACAAACATGTGTCATTTTGCTCCAAATGCACTTGGAAGCAGGTTTCAAGCCTAGTATAGTTATATTTGGCTTAAAGTGAAGACGAAGAAGGTTATTTTTACCAACTTTCATCTGTATTTCAGCTGAAATCACATACTTTATCATTTTGCTCCAAATGCACTTGGAAGCAGGTTTCAAGCCTAGTATAGTTATATTTGGCTTAAAGTGAAGACGAAGAAGGTTATTTTTACCAACTTTCATCTGTATTTCAGCTGAAATCACATACTTTGTCATTTTGGTCTTGTCTCGCTGAGTCTCGCTTTACACCTGTTTGTAAAGTCAATTTTTACAAACAGGTGTCATTTTGCTCCAAATGCACTTGGAAGCAGGTTTCAAGCTTAGTATAGTTATATTTGGCTTAAAGTGAAGACGAAGAAGGTTATTTTTACCAACTTTCATCTGTATTTCAGCTGAAATCACATACTTTGTCATTTTGCTCCAAATGCACTTGGAAGCAGGTTTCAAGCCTAGATATGGTCATATTTGGCTTATAGTGAAGACGAAGAAGGTTTTTTAACAACGTTCATGTGTATTTCAGCTGAAATCACGTACTTTGTCATTTTGGCCTTGTCTCGGTGACATAAGTCTATTTTAACAAACATGTGTCATTTTGCTCCAAATGCACTTGGAAGCAGGTTTCAAGCCTAGATATAGTCAGATTTGGCTTATAGTGAAGACGAAGGTTTTTTAACAACTTTCATATGTATTTCAGCTGAAATCACATACTTTGTCATTTTGGTCTTGTCTCGCTGACATAAGTCAATTTTTACAAACAGGTGTCATTTTGCTCCAAATGCACTTGGAAGCAGGTTTCAAGCCTAGATATAGTCATATTTGGCTTAAAGTGAAGACGAAGAAGGTTTTTTTTACCAACTTTCATCTGTATTTCAGCTGAAATCACATACTTTGTCATTTTGCTCCAAATGCACTTGGAAGCAGGTTTCAAGCCTAGATATAGTCAGATTTGGCTTATAGTGAAGACGAAGAAGGATTTTTAACAAATTTCATGTGTATTTCAGCTGAAATCACATACTTTGTCATTTTGGCCTTGTCTCAATGACATAAGTCTATTTTTACAAACATGTGTAATTTTGCTCCAAATGCACTTGGAAGCAGGTTTCAAGCCTAGATATAGTCAGATTTGGCTTAAAGTGAAGACGAAGAAGGTTTTGTAAAAACTTTCATGTGTATTTCAGCTGAAATCACATACTTTGTCATTTTGGCCTTGTCTCGCTGACATAAGTCTATTTTTACAAACGTGTCATTTTGCTCCAAATGCACTTGGAAGCAGGTTTCAAGCCTAGATATAGTCAGATTTGGCTTATAGTGAAGACGAAGAAGGTTTTTTTTACCAAATTTCATCTGTATTTCAGCTGAAATCACATACTCTGTCATTTTGCTCCAAATGCACTTGGAAGCAGGTTTCAAGCCTAGATATAGTCAGATTTGGCTTAAAGTGAAGACGAAGAAGGTTTTTTAACAACTTTCATCTGTATTTCAGCTGAAATCACATACTTTGTCATTTTGGCCTTGTCTCGCTGACATAAGTCTATTTTTACAAACATGTGTCATTTTGCTCCAAATGCACTTGGAAGCAGGTTTCAAGCCTAGTATAGTTATATTTGGCTTAAAGTGAAGACGAAGAAGGTTATTTTTACCAACTTTCATCTGTATTTCAGCTGAAATCACATACTTTATCATTTTGCTCCAAATGCACTTGGAAGCAGGTTTCAAGCCTAGTATAGTTATATTTGGCTTAAAGTGAAGACGAAGAAGGTTATTTTTACCAACTTTCATCTGTATTTCAGCTGAAATCACATACTTTGTCATTTTGGTCTTGTCTCGCTGAGTCTCGCTTTACACCTGTTTGTAAAGTCAATTTTTACAAACAGGTGTCATTTTGCTCCAAATGCACTTGGAAGCAGGTTTCAAGCTTAGTATAGTTATATTTGGCTTAAAGTGAAGACGAAGAAGGTTATTTTTACCAACTTTCATCTGTATTTCAGCTGAAATCACATACTTTGTCATTTTGCTCCAAATGCACTTGGAAGCAGGTTTCAAGCCTAGATATGGTCATATTTGGCTTATAGTGAAGACGAAGAAGGTTTTTTAACAACGTTCATGTGTATTTCAGCTGAAATCACGTACTTTGTCATTTTGGCCTTGTCTCGGTGACATAAGTCTATTTTAACAAACATGTGTCATTTTGCTCCAAATGCACTTGGAAGCAGGTTTCAAGCCTAGATATAGTCAGATTTGGCTTATAGTGAAGACGAAGGT